>JARFXV010000070.1:197500-485000 GCA_031761425.1 Cosmopolites sordidus
AAAATATTGGAAAAAAAAAAATTCCTAAGAAACAGTCATATAATAACCACAACTAATAATAATAATAATATTCTTTATTTAGCACTTGGCTACTACATACAATCTGTAATTCATTTATATTTATACATGTCTATGCATAATACAAATATATCCAAATATGATCTGTTCTATAATAATATAAATCTAATATATACACACTAGTCTATACAAAATCAACCATACCTACCTATTTTTAACAACAGACTAACCTATTTTGCCAAATAATGTTTACGTATTCTATCTACAAACATTTCCAAACTCTCTATACTTTTTAGCTCTGCAGGCAGACCATTGAACAGCCGAATACCATTCCCAAAAAGCGATTCCTGCATATAGGTACTACGTTCAAAATTTATATGGAAATCCTCCCTTGAGCGAATGTTACATTGGTGTTTTTCGGATCGCGCTATTAAGTACCTTCCAAGATATGCAGGCATTAAGTTATTTTTAATTTTAAAAATCATAACAATACTGGCCATCTCAATACTCTGCCACACGGAGCACCAGCCCAAAGAACGCAACATCAAATCCATTGGTGTATACCTATCACAATGCAAAATAATTCGCATTGCCTTATCTTGTAAAATTTGCAATCTATTTATTTCATTTTTATTACAACCTAGCAACAAAGAACTACAATAACTAAAATGGGGATAAATTATAGTATTATATATTAACAATTTTGACCAATTACTTAAGTTATGTGATATTCTTCGAAATACTCTATTTTTTTACCTATTTGTTTACTCATGTAATTTACATGAGCACATAACTTCAATTGAGAATCAAGAATTACACCTAGATATTTAATTTGGTCTACGATTTCAATGTTATTCTTCCCAATGTAAATATTATAATTTTTATCAATAAACGACTTGCAAATACCCCTCTTTCCCAGAATCATATTATTTTTCTCAGAATTTAATTTTAATTTATTCACATATAGCCAATTATCTAATATAAAGAGTTCTAAATCAAGATCTTTCACCATTTGGTCATAATTCTGCCCCGTTATTGAAAGGAGCGTATCGTCTGCAAACAAATTTAAGTCTAATTTTTCAAACACCTTATACAAAACACCTTATACAGATCATTGATGTATATAAAAAGCAAAAAGGGGCCTAATACGCTCCCTTGTGGGATACCAATATCATTTTTCCAGAATTCCTGATAGCACCATTTACTTTTGTTCGATGAAAGCGGTCACTCAAATAATTTTTAAGACATTTTATAACACAAGATTTCACTCCTTAACATTGTAGCTTCACAATCAGATCTTCTCTGTTTATAGTCCCAAATGCACATCTCAGGTCCACAAATACACCAATCACAACATCGTCACCAATATCTTGGCGCCATTTGGTACAAAGATGTTGCAGTGCAGACTCGCATGAATGTTTATCACGAAATCCCGATTGTCCCACATAAATGTAATTTTGCTTTTCAAAGCTTGCTTATCTACGCAATCTATCTTGCTTGCTTATCTACGCAACTGTCTACATACCACTATTTCCAATATTTTGTCAACAATCGGCAATAGATTGATTGGCCTAAAATCCACTGCTAATACCGGGTTTTCAACCTTTGGTATTGGCACAATGATGCTCACTTTCGCATTCCTTGGAACTCGACCACTGGACAACGACGTACTGATTAAATGCAGTAATGGATAACCCACCTGCTGAAATACGCCCTTTAAAAATTTCATGTTACATATATCTTCAAATGTGGACTTTTTTTTAAATTCATTACAATATCTCTTAATTGAGATAATGTTAATAAATCAAATTGATCCAAACTTGCTTCATTTGAATGATCAACGGTACTGTCAAATGTTTGAATCTGATTTGGAATGGTTCGAGCTATCTCCCGAATATTTTCAGCATAAAAATTATTAAAATTATCTTCTAACGTTTCAACACTTCTTCGGAAAACAGTGGAATGGAACAATGGAATGACCAGCTAAACTTCCAAAACAACCCGGTAATTGATTAACATCATATTGTAATTGAATAACCCGGTTTTTACTATCCAAACCATAATTACAACATCACCCACCTCTGCGAACTCAAAATCCAGGTTGAAACTCAAAAATCCAACCCAAACCGCGCACAGTGCCGTAACTGGCTCCAGTTCGGCCACTCTGCCATCCGATATTTAGGATAATTAGACTAGACGTTAAAAAAACAAGAAATGAAAAAGAAATACTTTTACTTGTATACTTGAAAACACTGTGTTAGGCCATTAGTATTAGTTGAAGCTATTCTTGAGAAAGCCCTAACCATACGAGACATATGTAGAGCAAAATCTATAATAATCTTTTGAAACTTTTAAAAAGTGTATTATTTAAAATCCTATTATTTTTAAAATGTTTCACAACGAACCAACTGCGGAATCCATAAACATCATTATAATATATTGGGAAAACGAAAAAAAAATGTCGAATAAAAAATTTGTATCTAGGTCTGAAAATAAAGTAGCCCCTTTTTGGAAATTGATAAAAAAGTAACAAACGAGAGTAAGCAAAATAGAGTGTATTGGAGTGTTTTGATTCGAAATATAGTGACCCTATTAAGAGCGTTAGCAGTTTAAATAATTATTTTGTGGGTTCATGTTCGGTTATGAGTCCGATTACAGCCTACAATGCTTCTTCAGTTTCCGCCGTGGCTCAGACAATATATTTGGCACCAATGGATTGGCATGAGATTAGGAAAATAATAAAGGAATTAAAGAATAAAAAATCAGTCAGCCATGACAATCTTCCAACACAAATAATTAAAGAGATTGCAAACTATATATCTAAGCCCTTTTCTTTTTATTGTGAACTTCTATTTTCCCATGGGTTCATATCCTGATTTATTGAAAAATGGGCTTATAAAACCAACATACAAAAGGGGTAAATCAGATGAAGAAAAAAACTACAGATCTATAGCGTTGCTAAACAACGTTAATAAAATATTAATATAATATAGATAAGACATTTTTTAAAAGATTGATAGGATTTTTAGAAAAGTACTATATAATTAGTGATAACCAACGGCTTCAGAATAGCTTCAGAAACGGAACCAATAGCTGCAGAAACGGAAAATCAACAACTTTTACAATTTTTCAGGCAATCACGTATGTATCCAATTCATTAAATGCTAAAAGAACCACGATGACAATGTGCATTGATCTGTCTAAAGCTCTTGATAGTGTTAACTATGAACTACTATATACCTAATTTAGTAACTATGGCATATGAGGCAATGCTTTAAAACTAACAATTTTTACGGACGGATCTAAGATGGACCAAGGAGTTGGCTGCGGTTTTGTACACAATAGAACCACTTCAGGATTCAAACTGTCGACTTCAACCAGTATACTTACTGCTGAATTAGTGGCAATAGAAAAATGTTTCTCATATATCAGATTAAACCCTGAAAATTCCTGGATTGTATTTTCTCTGCTCTATGCTTTCTATGAAAATGCTCTGCTCATGATTCAAAATCGCTTCATTTCTCATCCAGTTATTACACAAATTACAGAACTTGTAGAAGACATCATCTCGCAGGATTCTTCTATTCTTTTCGTTTGGTGCGCCGGTCATAAGGGCATCAAGGGTAATGAGGAAGCTGACCGGCGCGCAAAGCGCTCAATAGAGCACGGACTACCATACATGCACAGTTTCCACCCAAAAGACCATCCCTCTTTTGCAAAAACTTTTGCACAAATCTCAATGCAGTCATATTGGGATGATCTTGAGAGACCAAACAAACTGATAGTCCTTAAACCTTCATTCTCTCAATCCCCTCCAGAGCTACTGCGAGATAGAAAAGCCACAGTTAAATGGATAAGACTCATGATAGGCCACTGCAGATTTTCTCATGAATTCCTGCTAAAACGAGAAGGCCCTCCTCTCTGCGAATATTGCAATGATTCTCTAACAATCAAACACATTCTGACTGACTGCACAGTCTTATCTCCTCTCAGATCCTTCTTTGGCTTAAGCCAAGATCTTACCAAAAATAAGATTTTTGGTAAGATCTTGGCTTAACCAACATGTGCTCTGCCAACATGTGCAACACATTTGCTTACCTAAAAGAAATAAATTATTTTACTAAGATATAGCCATTTCAAGCGCTTCGCTTTCACTCAAATGATTGTAGCAAAGCGTAAGTAAACTAGTAAATTTCCTGTGATAATAACAATTGTGACATAATCGTCTGTGATTCTCCTACTTGTGATACAACCCATCTGTGATATAGTAACCTACGACTCATTTTATATTTACACTTTATACATTTTATACTTATACATTTATGTTTTTACACTTTGTACATAGTTATATATATATATATATATATATATATATATATATATATATATATATATATATATATATATATATATATATATATATATATCTAATCCTTATTTTTTCCATGAGTAATAGACTCATAATTTGATTTTATGGTCGCTAAATGATCTCGATATCGATGCGACCTAAACTACCAAAATTCTCTCTTTCTCCCTTTAAAACTAATTAAAACTATAAAAATCGTACACAATAGGTATTAAATAAGGGACCATAGACGGCGTCGAGTATTCGCTGACTGGGCTCTGGAGCAGTTGGAAATGGACAAGTGGACCCTGATTTCGAACGGAAAATCATCTTCAGAGGCCCATTTTTGGCTAAATGACTATGTGAACAAGCAAAATTGTCGCATTTGGGGAGATAACAACTCAACTAGCCACCGACATCGTGTGATTTAACGCCCATTAGACGTTTTCTTATAGTGCTATCTTAACTCATGGGTCTATGCGAATTAGCCATAAACAATTCATGTCTTAAAAGTCAACATAACCAATGCCATCATTGATATCGAGCCCAATTTCTGCGGTGGAGTAATCGAAAATTGGACCTCTCGGATACGTACCGCCTTGCGAAACCACGGCGGTTATTTGGTCGATATCATATTCCATACATATAATGTAATCGAATACTCAAATTCTACTTCAAATACAAAAAAAATAATGATATCTCGCACACAACTCGTTTTATTTACATTTAAAGTTCGAGCGCCATTAATGGAAAACCCTTTAATGGCATGAATCATTAGGAATGTATGTAAAATATCAAATTCCACCCATACTTCTCTGTATTTTTCTTTCGATACTTCCTATACATATTTCATAGCATTGTGTCAAGAGTCCACGTTTCTGTAGCATACATAGGCACTGACCTGATAAGCGTTTTGAAAATTTTACATTGTATGCCTCTTGAAACAACCTTTGATATACAAAGTTTTGTTAGTCTGAAGTAAGCGTTGTTTGCCAAATAAATTCTTCTCTGAATTTTTATGCTCATGTGATATTTCCTTGAGAACTAAAATAAATATAAATTCCTTTACCATCTCGATGGTAATATTTTTATTTGGTTTTTTGTAGTACTGTAAGTTTGATTGTATTTTGTTCAATATGTTTTACTCGATTGATAATAGAAACTATTCGTTCATTTTTTTAATTGCGGATCAGAGCTATACACAGAATAAATTAGACTATCATAAAAAGTCAAATAAGCGAAATTAATAGGTCGAAATTCTAACCGAGCAACTAAAATATCTTGAACCTATACATCGATTAATTGAAATAAACGATGTTTTTGTTTAAATATTTCATAACTAAAAACAATTTTTCAATTGATAATAGTTCGTTTGATCATATAAATAAATGAGAACAACATGAAAATACCGAAACAACATACACTATGTAACATGAAAAATTCATCATCTTTAAAACCATATATACTGAGTGACATAAAATATAAACATCCAGTATATTTCAGAATATTGTGGTGGCTTCTACTTACCAATTCATGAATTCATGATAAAAAAATATTTTATTTGAAGTATTGCCCATCGCTAACTATACATTTTTTCCACCTATCTGACAATTTGTGGATGCTACGCTAAAAGAACTGTTGCTATTTTGGGAGAACCATTTTCGAAAATTTCCCATCCCATCGGCCCATCCATGCAAATAAGTGTTGTGTTGTATTGTTGTTTGAGTTGAAAATCTTTGTCACAGGTCAATAAGGAGATGGCGCCAACGGTAACTACATTGACAGCTAGGGCCAGCTATGGACAAATTTCGGTTTATATTTACAGACCAGGTATACGTGGTAGTATATCTACTGCAGATGATGAATATTCAAGTCGCCCAAAAACCGTTACAATAGACAAAATCGTGACAATAAATATCGCTGATCGAAATAGATGAGCTTGTTGACACTGAAAACATCTCGAGAGACCCTGTTCATTACATTTGGATGTTTTGAGTATGAAAATGCTTTCCACTTCCAAAAAGCATTCGAATGAACACTTCTCAAGGGTGTCTAGAGTTCTGTCAAGGTTTTATGACAGTAGATGAAACGTGTATTCACCGTTACACCCCAGAAACAAAGCAGCGGTCCATAGAGTGGGTGAGGGCAGGTGAAAGTGAGCCAAAGAAAACAAAAAAACGTTCGCGCAATCTGCAGGAAAAGATACGGCTAGTTCTTTTTGTGGCACTACAGCCCCTTTGTGAGCTCTTGCCTACTTCAAACCTTTGCCTCAAACTGGATCGATATATTGAACCAATTCAATGTAAGTCTGTGTACGAGGTGTGCAAACACAATGGGACTGCGTTTCATCGGACAACACTGCTGGCCTCCTCTTTGGAGTGGTGGTAGGCCAGCATCTGATGTATGCTCAAAAACCGATCAGCTGAAGGTAATTCCAATATCTGAGTTCCAGTACTGCTATGAAAAGTGGACAAACCGTATTCAACGTGATATGGCTTTCCACGGAAACTACTACACAAGGGAGACAATATAGAACAGGCCGACAGTACAGTAACAGTAGTCAGGAGTTATACACCCTGGACCTGTTGTCTCGTTGGACGTAGTCCAAATAAATCAAAAAACTCCATTTATAAGCCATCCGACGAGAAGTCGGCGAAAATATGGGTTGTTTGATTGTGGAGAGGGACTCCCTATTCTTGGCGAGAGAGCATATGTCGGTCCTCTGATGAGTCTAACCACCAATAGACGAAACATGTGCCCTCCAATGTAAGGGATAGGTGGGGCTTCCTCCCGATCAAGCAACTAACTATTGCTCATTATGGCGGAGACGCAGGAAGTTGTGCGTCCCACATGAGATTGTGGAACCCAACGGTCAGGGGTGTATAATTCCTGACTACTGTTGTCTCGTTGGACAGAGTCCAAAGAAGTCCAAGAAATACTCCATATATATATATATATATATATATATATATATATATATATATATATATATATATATATATATATATATATATATATATATCTTTCTAAATCATTCCGGGTGTCGATCCGTTGATTCTGTGAAGAGTCACGATGTTTCGCCAAAATCGCATTTGACATTTTCAAGTATTGTCCGCTTCGACTGAACAGTCCAACTCTTCAGTTCAGCTCTTCCAGAGTCCAGCTCTTCAAGAGTCCAACTCTTCAGTTGGACTCTACGTCATCAACATCTATGACACATTTACGTTACAATGTTACCACATCAAAACCAAAATACCCATAGTTTGGCATTTGTATGATCGATACAACTTTAAATGAAACAGTAACATAAAAAGTTTTAAACAAAAATCTGTTTCGAAACTTCTGCTTCTGAACGTAGTGGCTTATCATTTAGATCACACAAAGTTTAATCATGCTCTATAACTAAAACAACTTTCAGTATCTGAATCGCTGTTCAAGTAAATTATTAGGTGATTAATTTCTAGTCTATCAAATATTCTTTCGCGATTCCATCATCTTTGAAGCTTTTCTTCTTTATGTCTGATGCTGTTCATCCAGGTCCGTGGTGTAACTGTTGTTAAAGCTTTCCATATATCCAAACAGTTTCAATCGTTTTTCCATCTCGACCTATATGACGATTGTAATAATTGTTTGCCACCCCCCCATATCAATTCTATAGGATAGAATATTCAATGATAAGGGGGAAGACGTAATACTTTCTGGCCATACTCTTCATCATATGATCTGCCACATATTCTTTTTTAGACTTGTCCCTAGAAAGAACATTATGAAACACAAACATGTCCCTTTAATTACTGCTTACCGAATAACGATTTGCAGCAGTTCACTTTTCAACAAAGTGGTTTAAAAAGGAAGATCATGCTTCGTCAGCCATTCTGCAATTTCTGGTTTTGTCCATGCACTAATTGGAGGTTTATCCATCAGTGTACTGTGATATGGTACAATAACTGATGGTTCCTCCAAGATTTTCAGCAGCTGGTTTTCAAACCAAAACATAAAATTACCTTGATTATCTAGAAGAGAATGGTAATTCGGTTTGGAATAAAGCCATTCTTGTTCCCAGCATGAAGAACAATATATCTGCAATAACATGTTGTTATTATTGACACGTCTTAAAACAACATGACTTTAATGGCTCCTACGTATTAAGTACAACACTCACCTTTTTGTAGTTTCTACACACGTCTTGTTATCATCTTGCCCGGATTGACTCAGTATCCATATTCCATCCAAATAAACAAAACCAGAGATTTCTCTTTTATATTTTGATAGATCTTCAAAAATTGGATTCGTTTAAATGCAATATCTGAAAGTTCCATCAGGCCCCTACATGGAATATCCTTGCTTCAGTTGAAACAAATTTCTTTTAGAAATATGCGAAGTTTTACATCCATCAAAGAGTTGCATGTTCTTTAGCTTTTCATGAATACTTTCAAGATTAACCGTTTGTTCTGAAATAGTTCAATAAAATTTAATAAAAATACAATACTACCATATAAATCTACTCACTTTTTTCATACATTTCGTAAATTTGATTGCAAATTGAGCCCACATTAAGATGATGATGAGCCCACATCTAGATTAGTTACTCGTTTTGGATGCACACGCTTTTTCTTCGGTGGTTCGTTATTCTTCAACTTTTTCGAAGTTGTACCAACTATACCTGTACTAATATTTAGTGCAGCTGAAACTTGCTAAAAAAAACTCCAATTAATTATGAGACCTACTAGGTTAATAACATAAACTAAACCAGAAAATAGCTAAAACATCAAAGAATACAGTAAAAATAATTCAAAACCCTTGAAGGCACAACTCAAAAAGAAAGAAAGTGCTTCGACCTTTAAAGGATTTTTCTTTCTTATGGATTTAAATTGGCAATAGATATCTGTAGATAGATGTTCTTATTAATAGTGATGATTTCATTGTCATGTTATTTCGAATTCCCCTGGTAGATTAATTATTCGTTTTAATTAGTCACGGATGAGGAAACCTTTTTTCAAAACTCCTTTTGTTTTTTTTACAGGAAGTATATGCGGTGGACATTGTTGCAACAACGATGTGGAATCCGTACTAAAGAACCAGGGGAGGAAGGACTTTGTCACACTGCTGAAGCACAATTCCAGGTCGCTTCTGGGGCCCATAAATAGAACATCGTCAATAATACAGAGTGAGTCCACTTTATCTAGTTAATTCAATTAATTTAAGCGTACGTAACGACGTAACATTAATAATTCCGTTTAAAGTATCTCGTGGGATAAATCGTTTGGAATGTACAGGATGTACAGAAATATGCTTTCACGATTATTCATTCCATGTAGTTATTTTTGCATAAAAAATTTCGGTATTTTGAAGTATAGAAAATAAAATAAAGATATTTATGTTCGTTATTGTTTTCTCAGGGTCATGATATAGATGTATATGATATATTTCATTCGCTGAAAGATTATCCGTGCGTCATCATTTTTATTTATATTAATTAATAATTAATAATTATATTTTATGTTTTTGTAATTTCTATTCTCACTTCTAAATGTCACTTCTAAGTAATCTTCTACTTGTCTTTGGTTAAGTTTTTATTAAAAAAACTGGATGATTTTTTTTACTCTTGATGATAAATTGGCGCGATGAGGTCATTTAAATTTAAACCAGTAATTGCCAATTTTAAAGGACGAAATTCGTTTCTGCCTGATTGCTTTTGCCAATTAAAGGTTAAGCTGCGGTAATTACCGAAATTACCTGAGTTAAAATATAATAAAACACAATATTAATTACTGTGATATATTTGGGTTGGTATTTTTTTAAATTTTTTCAGTTAATGAAAGGCGGCTTTTTTGTTGCAGAAAATATATTTTTTAAACTTTGGAGAATTGATTACATACCAACAATAAATATAATTAAAAAATATTTTAAAAATACTGACCATACCACACAGTCGAATATTATTGAAAGAAATAATGTCATATTTCCCCAACCATGGATCTTACTATATACAATTTTCATCAAGTGGCAAATATACTTGAAAAAAAATGCAAAATATAAAAATGAAATGATAGGTTCACCACGATGGATCTGTATCACTAAGAAAGAAACAAGAACAAAGACAAAAAATACGATATTGAATGATTAAAAACAGACGAAAGCTCTAGGAAGGAACACCAACTTAGAATGAAGCAGAAGTTAGAGAAACCAGGTACTTATAGAGCACTAGCAGAATTGGTAATCGATGAATGGATAATAATATAATTTTGCCCGACAATTACAATATTTACAATTGGAGCCCGAAATGAAAGGAAAAACAAAAGAAGCAAATGGTACCTACAGCAACACAAAAAGAAGAATACGAGAAACTGAGAAGTGAGGCCTAATATGTATATAGAGGAAAAAAAATGGTAGTTTCTAAAAATGTAAAGAGATTCAAGAAGCATATGACAAACAGGAGACAAGACAATTATACCAGAACATTAAGGTAGCAAAAGGCAAAATGACGCAGATGGCGAAATTTCAACCAACATGGAAAGCATACTAGAGAGATGGAGGTCATATTTGGAAACGCTGTTAAACGGAACCACCATAGAAGATCGTAACGATAGGCCACAATTTAAGAATGCAGCCTAGTCATTAGCAAAAGTATAGTGCGTTTCAAGATATATCGTTGACCGATTGGCAGTAATAAGCTCTTAACAACCCCTGCCGTAACGAAACCCGGCAAAGTTGCAAGAAACGTAAACAGGACCGGGCCTAATAAAATAACAGGAAAAAAGATAAAATTAATTTTATACCTGGTTTAGTAGTTTCGAAATGTTTCAGTTTAGTTCGCATTCTTTTCTTGTGAACAGTGAAGTGAAGTTCTATAATTTCAATAGTATTTTTTGTTATTTTGTTCTTGGCAAGATAATGATCATTGTGCCTGCGATAGTCCTAATTTTACAAGAATACATTTATCGCCCGAAGCTAAGCAAATTGTTAAAAATGTGTATGTTTCTTTATTGAATAGGGGGCTTAATGTAAATGTACCTGCAGCAGAAACGTCTTCATTAACGAAAACTCCGTTGTCTACAGTTAAAGATATTGTGACGAAGTCAATTAAAGCCAAAAATATCCGTAGTGATTCTGGTAAAAGCAAATGTGTTGACCAAAGCGACAAATACTTGATTCAAAGCAAAATTTATGCTATGTATGAAGAGAGAACTGTTCCTACATTGCATTCCTTGGAACAATAATATTAAAAAAATCCAAATATTAAAGGAATCACAACGAGTGCGACGATGGCGGTTTGATTACTTAAACTTATAAAAAAATACAGATTAGAAAATCGTCACATTATCTGCCTTGATGAAACATGGTTCGATACACATGAGACCCCAGCAAAAGGATGGGAAGATGCATCATGAATATGCCAAACCAAAGCCACAGCGAACAAGGGAAAAATAATTACAATTTTACATACTGGTTCCAAGGATAGACGGGTTGCAAATTGTTTACAGTTATCCGCCAAAAATATTACACATTCATCTTTGGACTACCATGACGACACCACCGCAGAACATATTGAAGATTGGTTTATAAATAGCCTTTTGACCAATGTACCTAAGGAAAGCGAAATTGTAATCGACAATGCTAGTTATCATAACCTCCAAAAAAATAAAGTTCATAATGCAGATAACATTAAATTGGAAATTCAAAACTATATACCTCTAAGTATACGATATATATCTCGAAAACACATATAAAAAAATGTGATCTTCTAGAAGTATTAGACAGACAGACAAGACATTTAATGTTAAAAAGGAATATGTATGTGATACCATTGCTGCCGATATGGTACAGAAGGTTTTATTACGCTTTCTCCCGTATTAATGTATTTTTCTCCAATTGAGCATATGAAGTATCAGGTAAAATCCAATGTTAGAGCAGAATCAGCAGAAGTGCAAATGCTCTAACATTAATTAGGAAGGTTCCCAAAGAAAGTTGGATAAATTCGATTAACCATGTTATTAAAAGAGAAGATTCCTATGCATCATTTACTAACAATATAGAAGCACTTATTGTTAATATAGATCAAAGTGACAGTGAGAGCGAAACCGAATTAAATGTATAATTAAATTTAAGTTATAATTATTATTGCTCTAATAAATTCAAAATACACAAACCATTAAACAATGATAATAATAATAATTTAATCATAATTTAACAATATTTTATTTTTCCCAAAATTATTCAGAAGTTAAACATCTCCAGCTCTAGCCCTTTTTAAGAAACTAGGAATATGTTTATTGAAATTTATTGGGGCAATTAACATTTTGCCGAGGGACAACGAAATATCTTGAAACGGACTATACCGTTATTGCAGGAAGGGAAGGAAACTTGAAAATAACAAAGCTCCTGGGATATACCTTGAGAACTACTGAATTTTGAAGGCAAAAAATTATCTTAAACCATTCATCAATTAACAGTTAATATCTGGAATAATAAGAAGATGTCTGCAAAGTGGCAGCACAGGGTAATAAGCCCGAATTCAAAAGAAAAGAGATAAAGTGGAATGGGAGAAATTTATTGTGGCATATCATTGTTCTGCAAACATATGAAGTGCTAACAAATATATGAAGGCAGAGGATAGTAGCATATATCGAAGAAGAAATAGGCGAATATCAGACAGGGTTTAGAATAGATCATAGTCCGCCAAATAATAGAGAAAACAACCGAATTTGATACTCCTTTATTCTAAATGTTCGTGCATTTCAGACAGGCATACCACCAGTAATGACTTTCTGAGGATAAAGAAGTAACTCCTGAATTACTTAATCATTTTCAACGGCTTATATCCTGCAATTATGTTTATTCAGAAACCCATTAGGTCAGAAGCGAGAAACATTTTCGTCAGGTAAGAGTATTTTGCTCAAAGTGGAGGTCGTCTTCCAATAAGTGCTCTAAAGTCCAATTGGTGTGGCCAAGCCCAAATCAAAATAGGTGTATATGAAGTATTTTGTAGTTCTTAAATTTTCCTCTTTCTGTAGCATCTTTCTGTGTTCTGTAGCATCATCTCTTTTTAAAAACCAGCAGTACTCGCCCAACATAGATGGGTACCTGCGTCCCAGGTATCTTGCTTCCATCGTCCTGATGTCCTGGTGAAACCTCTCTCCTTGTTCGTCGCTTGCTGTACCCAAATTTCCCGGAAAAATCCAAATGGAAGTATAAAAAATGCCTTTTTAAAGATATGCGGTACCTTAGTATTTCATAGGCTTTCAATAGAAGAGTTCATTTATGAGGTTTTTATAATTTTCATCTTTCTTGTTGTCCAGAAATCCTTTTACTGCACTTATGACACACTTCCAAGCTGTCAATTAATTTTCATTATGTTTTCTTGAAAACGGAAATCACCTAGAAACTTCTTTATTTGAGGTCCAATAAATATGCCTTCTTTTAGTTTTGCATCAGTTAATTGAGAAAATATTTCTTGTAGGTACTTGAAGTACCTTCTTTGTCCGTGGCTTTGACAAAGTTTTTCATTAGTCTAAGATTAATGTGGAGAGGCGAAGAAGTACCTTTTTAGGTTAACAAGGGGGCTATATTTTATGTTTAAAATACGAGGTTTAAAGGAAGTTTTATGAGGCCAATCTTTCTTGATTTAATGTTCTTTTGTTGCCATACTACACACATAACCACCAAAAAAACAGCAATACTTTGTACCAAAGTACTCCTTACCTTTGTACTCCAAAGTCAGGTACAAATAATTTCAATGATCCCATGATATAAAGGAGAAGTAGGTACTTGAAAATGGGACGTGCTAGGCCTTTTCTGTAAAAAAGGTGTTTTAATAACTACTTAAATAAAACGCAAAATAAGCATTCTGATCAATGTTACAAAAATCATGTTGAAATGTGTTATTGTACAAACAACTCTTTCAATTTCACAACTTTTCACGACTTGTAATTTATTGCAACGGCCAGCATGCTGGCCCAATATGACAATGCTTTTTGTGAGGTTTTGTAACATCATCATAGATTGACATAGATCAAGCAACAAAAAATTTTTGAACTCAAGTCCGAGATGCATCACGTAATTTAAGAGGTTTACTTCCATTAGTACAATGGCAATGATATTGTTAAAAGATTGCTGACAGATTGTCTAATTTGAGTCGAAATTACCATTACTCCTTCAAAAACAATATTTATATCAGAGAATATGATATTGATTGTTATCGACGACGACTTTTGATTTGCATTACATGGATTTTAAACGAAATTAGTAAAACATTTTCAAGCGGTAAAAACAACAAACGAAAATCAAAGGAACAAATTTCGACCGTATCAAATTTAAAAAATGCACGAAACAGTAAATGCGAGTGCAAAGGTTTCGAACGATAATGCAACTAAGTATACATGAGAATACACACGCGCCTTGGGTCGAATAACAACTTTGGAATATTTATAAATACGTGGGCCTTTAAAATTTCAGTTATTTATTGCTCCAAATTCCACTGCGGTAGTATTGTATTTGTTTTTAAAATATATATAGGACAGCGGCAAATGTAAACTATTTAATTTGGAAATTTTTCAATTGAAAATTTTATTTAGAAGAATACTAAACAAAGAAAATGATTTTAATCAGTGTAATAATTCTCGTTTACTTGCTTTCTTTCTGGAAGTTTGTGATTTCTCTGACGATAGAAGCTGTGATTTTTTAAGCTGCCCAAGAAAATTTTGAGATTAATCTGATCTAATTTCATTAGACCCCACTTGCAAATCGATTCGTGGAGAATATTAAATATGTTAAAAAAAGGACAAATTTTCCGTACTCTACCTAATAATTGCTTCAAGTGGTTTGGTTCACCAAACCAAACATTAGCAAGTATCTCCCGTGGTCGGTTTTTGGCCTTAAGCCGTCATCAGTCAGGCTCGAGCTGAACGTTGGGGAAGCAACTGAAGAAATGACTAAGAGTGCAAACTTATACGAGAGTTGCTATTGATGCATCCGGAATTGGTAACAGTGGTGTTGCTAGGCGCTATCTGACATATGCATCGTAAAGTTTGACATTGTTTATTGTGTATGTACTCAGAGCGTTTTGTCATACGGACGCTATTTGTGTTGTTTAGTGACTTGAAAATTTCATCTTCGTCAAAAAATGGAATTAACTCGCGAGACTTTTTGTGCGATGATTTACTACGACTTTCGACGTGGATTAACAGTGAACTAGTGAGTGACAACATAAACAGTGAATCGATCAACTCACTTCGACTTTTGGTGATAAAGCACCATCTAAAACCAGTGTATATCACTGGTTTAGTGAATTCAATCGTAGCCGTCGTTCGATCACGGATGAATTTAAAGAATGTCGTCCAAAATCGGTTTTTGTACCAGAAAACATCGATAATGTGCGCGAACTAATAAAGCAAGATCGTCATGTGACATACAGTGGGATTGAGGCATCCATGGGCATTAGTATGACAAACATATACAACATTTTTATGGACATTTAGCTGTGAAAAAGATTTGTGCGCATTAGATTCCGCATAATTGGAGAATCACAAAATCAAAAAGGGTTAGTGTCGATTGGTGTAAGGAAATGCTCAAAAAATACAATCCTTGTGCGTCAAAAGCCGTGTATAACATCTACGTGACGAATCTTGGATCTATGCGTATGAGCCCGAAAATAAACAGCAGTTGACTGTACGGGTCTTTCAAAATGAGCCAAACCCTACAAAAGTTGTTCGCGCAAGAAGTAAGGTCGCCCGTTTTTTTGGGATGAATGGACATGTGGATGTAGTGCCATTACAGAATAATAGAATGGTCAATTCTGAATGGAACATAACCATTTGTATGCTAGAAGTCTTTGAAGAAATAAGAAAAAACAACCAGCGACTCTGGATTATTTTTCACCATGACCACGCGAGCTCTCACACATCGGACCGAACAAGTCAATATTTGACCGATCAAAACATCGAATTGATGGGTCATCCATCGTACAGTCCTGATTTGGCACCCAATGATTTCTTTTTGTTCCAGTCCGTGAAGAATAAACTACGTGGTCAACAATTTTCGATGCTAGAACAAGCGGTTGATGCGTGCAAAATGCATGTTTTGGAGGTACCTCAATCGGAATGGAAAAAGTCCTATGAAAATTGGTTGAAACGTATGCAAAAGTATATCGATCATCACGGAGAATATTTTGTAAAATAATAGAACCATTTTCAATGATAAATATTTGTTTTTATTTAATATTCCGGATACATAAATAGCAGCCCTTGTATGTCGGCTTTTTCGGTTAAAGTGTGCAATATTATGCAGCTCACGCCCTCCTATAGTGAACGGCCGCAACTGCGAGGCTTCACGAAACATTCCATGCCCAGCCTTATTCAGGTACCAGGTATGCATGAAAACTTGCAAGTTTTGAACAAAGTGTATTTGCAACAATAGAAAAAAAACCCATAACAAGATAGAAAAAAAATTCCTTGTTTTTGAATCTAGGCCAAGTGAGCCTCAAAGGAAAAACTATAGAACAAGTTGTTTGAAAACAGATCGAGAAATATTGCCACCCACAGAAGAATATCATCTACGAAGCGCTCTTACTCTTATTCTAAAAACAAAAAGAAGAGATTGATACATTTGTAACATATTTAAAAACGTTAGCAAATAATTGTTAATTTATTGACCAAATTCTTTTATAAGAGATTACATTGCGCTAGATACAACAAATATGAAGCTACAAAAAAACTCTTGAATAGAGATGAAATAAAGTTGAATTTTTTGTTTAAGTTGTCATGATGGGCCTAAAATCACTCACTCAGTCACAAATTATGATATGGCGGGCAATATGCTTGGAAATATATAATATATAAAATAATACAACCTGTTGTTAGGGCGATTTTGCTGCCTGTTGTTGCAATCAAACAGTGCAGTTTTTTGAGGTATCTGCGATAGCAACACTTAACCGCCTGGCCAGAAACATGCCTAGCTGCGTTACAAAGTGTTACAATAACCTCAATATATCTATTCATTACTCTTTTTTATATTAATTATATTAGTATCACATTTCTTTTCCAGTATATTTGGAATTCTATTAGGAGAATATTCGTGCAACGTCTACCAAACAAAACGACGAATATTTTAAAATTCTTTAACAGAATATTGATTCAGGGTAGTCATCGAGAATAAATAAGGAATTCGGAATTAGAAAGAAAAAACGGACGAACTGGATACCTAGAATTTGTGAATAGGTTAGAAGAAATTAAGGTTATGAAGGCCACGGCAAAATTATGTTTTGCAATTTAACTTTAATATTAGAACTTTTTGTGTAATATTACATAGGCTACTTACTGAACATTTCTAATCCAGATACTGTATGACCTAACAACTCTCCATTTTGAACGAGCTGTCAACGTTATCTGATATAGCTTACTATCTTGAATTTGTAGCTATAATTTAGTATTTGTCAAGCTTAATATTCGCTACAGTAACAACGCGATTATTTTTCTTAACTTGAAATATTTAATGTCAACAACTTATCATTACTCCCTCGTATATAGGGCCAAAAAATATGTTATATATCTTCAATAATGTATTTTTGATCTCATAAAAACCTTATAACTATTCGGTTGAACTGATATAATGTTCGGCATTTAAAAATCATCTCAGAAGGCGAAATATTTTGACAAATATTCGAAACGTCAACAAGCGTCTCCCGAGACTGGTTTCTGGCCCTAAGCCGTAATCAGTCGAGCTCGAGCTAAACGTTCGAAAGCCTCTGTCGGCCATGTCGGATGTAGGCTGTAATTAAATGCAGCTCCCGTCATCTGGCGGTGGAGGTCGGCAACACTACAACTGTGCCAAAACATTCGTGACCCGCCCATGCGCCGTCTAGATACCCTCTATGCATAGAAAAATTGCACGGTGCTAACGTTTGATGGCGTCTGAAGGAATAGGCAATTTTTACTTTTTGAGCGTTTTGATGCATTTCATATTGCATTATCCCTTCACATATTGTTAAGTTGTCCATAGTTCGCGGCTGATTAAAAATTGTGTAAACATTAACGAAATGTTCTCACGAGTTCTTTGGAAATTCTCCATCTCATTTGTATTTTTGTTTCCCTTAACATCCTTCGTATTCACTAGATTTGAGCCCAGATGATTATTTTATATTTCCTGAGCTTCATTTGACAATAAATTTCTTGATGAATGTCAAGATTTCTTAACTAATATATGTTTCGGTCAATAATGTCGACTTTTTCGCAAAATTATAACAAAATAAATTACCTTAATAATCAAAGCAATGGCCATCGTTAGCTATTACAAGTTTTATTGCAAATTTTCACTTCTTCGTAAGAATGTAAGTGTTATTTTGAAAATTCGTGCTGTAAAACGCCATAGACGTAATTAGCCTATATTAACAAGTGTATTAGTAGGAGCCACATTAGCTGTGGTGTCTAAGGCGTCAGCCTTACGTTACGGCAGTTAATGTGGAGCGGGTTCGATTCCCGTACTAGGCAAAAAATTTTTTCTAAAATTCTTGTTAATGTTTCTAGGTAAGAGTGTAAAATCTGACAAGGAATTACCCCTCAGTCACGCCAGTTCGAGGCTGGGTAAGGCCGGATGCCTTCTGAGAGGTTTTCTACGTTGGTCACTCGCCAGTCGGTAGGCTTCTCGAGATACTTTCAGTTAAGCACAAAACCAAGGGTTGATAGCCCGAGGGGGGTGCTGACCGGGGTTTTCGGTAGCTGATGACCGTGGTTCGGAACCCACGTTAAGCTGTAGGTCCAGTCGCTAAATAGCCTTCTCAGTTGCTGATGCGCATCTAACCCCAAAACTTTACTTTAATGTATTAGTAACGCCATCTCTAGTAACGCCATCATAAGTTATTCCGAATATTTTTAGGACAAAAGCTATATATGAGAAGGACGCAACTCCATTGGGTAACAGTTAATTTTCCCCAGTGCCTATAAATAAGTTATTTTTAGTCCCAGAATCCATATTTTACTAAAAATATTAAAAACACTTATATTTCAAGTGATGAAAAATAGTTTTATTAATATATTACATTATTTTTTTTCTGAAGTAGATGAATTTTTCAAAGGAAATTAGTTTAAAAGTAATTTTAGAACTTAATGGAACTTTTTTATTTGAATTCTATCCCGTTTTTCAATAAATTGACATTATTATTCTGTTGGTACTAATTGACATGTGTTAAAATAGTAAAACAATTGCTTCCCAGGCAACTACCTTTACGTTAATGAGGTACGAGATGGAAAAAGGAAAGAATATTAATAGTTATAGGATTCATGCCGAGAGCCCCGTAAAAATCCAACATAGGCAGGAGGTCTTCCAAGACTGTTAAATTAGACCTTGCACAAGAATGCATATTACTTTGAAAATATAAAATATGGTTTTATAGGACCGGGGTTAGTATTCGTAGCATATTTTATGAAATATTCCTCTGTTTTATGTTGCAACCGTTATGAAAATCAATAAGGTGGAAGGTATACGTGAAATAAAAATTGTACAGGCCATGTCTACTAGGGTTTAACAAAAATATGTCCTTTTTTAGTTTCTTTTTAATTGTAGCTGTAAAGAGGAATAAAGTGTGCATGTGCATAAAACACAAATGAATGACGAGTTAAAACGAAAAATCTTATATCTTACTTTTTATATCAGGAAAAGAAAAATGGTGTGCGTAAAAAGAATAAAAACATTGTTGGGATTTCGATAAATAGTTTTCAAAATTTAAGGCAAAAGTCAGAGACCTCAAGAACTGGTGGAAAACTTCTTCCAAAAAGTTAGAGCAAATGAACAGCATTGAACAGCAAATGAACAATATTGTACTTATACGAAGTGCTGATGGTAGGGAGATAATATTTCATAGATCATAGAGAGTATAAGAGAGAGACAGTAGGATCATTTTGAGAACTTGCTTGAGGCTAGCTCAACGGCCGATGAAAGAGATTCGGAGCTCATCCTTCGAAGATCTACAGTTATGAGCATGGACGAAGATCCTACCATGAACGATATAGAAACAAAAATCCGAAAGTTAAACAGTATCAAAGCCACATGCATGGATTGAATACCGGGGAGATATATTAAGGTCGTTTTTCCTTTGTTAAAAGTTTTTCTCGTTTTTCCTTTGTAAATAAATAAGGGATTCTGTTCCACTCCTCGGAAGTTTAATCTGATTTTAACTAATTATTTTAACTTTCAAGCGGGCGCTGGGTTATTTCGCAGCGGTCGCGCGTAACTTTAAATAACTATTAATGATTTTTGCGATTTTTTGCGAAAAATGTGGCTGAAACTGCAGGAATTGACAAAGAATACGTACGGCAAATTTTACATAACAATTTTAACATGCAAAAGTGTGTACCAAAATGGTGCCTAAAATTCTCACGTTTGAACAAGAAGGTCGTAAAAATGTTTGTACTGACACTTTGAATGCCATTGAAAGTGACCTAGACTTATTGGAAAGGATAATAACATGTGACGAATCGTGGTTTTTTACTTATGATCTTGAAATGAAGCGCCAATCTATGCACTGGAAGAGACCAAATTCACCGAGAGCCAAAAAAGCTCGAATGCAAATCAAAACACAAAACAAATGATGATTGTTTTTTTCGATATTCATGGGATTGTGTACCTCAGTGAATTCCTGAAGTACACACTATTAGTCAACATAACTACCTTTCGTTCTTTCTGAACTTCGCGAAAGAATAAGAAAAAAAAACGACCCGAATTGTGGAAGGACAGGTCATGGGTTCTCCACCAAATCAATGCGCCCGCTCATTCCGCATTATCTGTGGTTTCTAGCCAAGTACAGCATCTCAGTGTTAGACCATCCGCCACATTCGCCGGATCTTGCGGCGTGCGACTTCTATCTGTTTTCTAAGGTGAAATCAACATTAAAAGGAACAAGATTTGAGTCCGTTGAAACTGTGAAAGAGAAACTGGCACGCGTTCTGAAGGAGCTTACAGAAGAAGACTTCCAGCACTGTTTCGAACAATGGAAGATTCACATGGAGGGTTGTACGGTCAGGAGGGTGTATAATGAATAAGTAAATATGTATGAAATCAAAATAAACAGCGTTTTACAGTACTCGTATCTTCAGTATAACGAATTATAATTGGCAAATGTCATAGTTTGGTTATATTTGCACCATCCATAGATAGGCTGAGAAATTTTTAAATGAGCCTTGTATATTTCCCTCTAAATTAAAGCACTCCAACAGATAGAAAGGTAATAACATTCATAAATAAAATTGATATTCAACCAATTAAAATTGTATAAACTAAAGAAACTATTAAATCTTAAATCATTAAAAGCATAACAAATAAATCTTACTAAATGACATTTATATCCAATTATTAATATTTTATTTGGACAAAAATTAAAAAGTACCACACTATGCTCTTCTATTCTTATAGAGTTCATCTAATTTGTTTCGAAAAACGTTAACTCGCTAAATATCAATATATTTAACTAAAATATAGGTTATGTTATATTAAGTTAATTTATGGTCAGTACTACACAAATGTACAGTAGGCAAAAAAAAGTATTTCCACACCATGAGTTTAGGAATGTATCACAAATCATGGCGATCTTAGTCATTTCTTTTTCATTTGTAAATATGACAGGAAGAAAGCGCATGACATGAAAACAAGGTTGTTTTCAATTCTTCGGTGTGAAACACCAAACTCGAGGAGATTTACTACTGAACACCAAATCACTGTTTTAAACTTCTCCACGCACATATCGCTAACCACGTTAGCATTATCAGGAGACGATTTAATATTATTCTAAATAATTCTATCTAATTAATCATGTAAAAATCATGAACCATAAAGTTTACTGAACCTTACATTAATAATTGACAATGTTGATTGAATAAAATAGGTCTTTTATCCTTGTTCATGATTTTCTAATATTTTCCTATTTGAATGCTTTCATATGCATCTAAAGCCCTATTTTTATTTAAACTTTTAACCAGTCTTAAATTACTAATGTTTATATTGTGGTCATGTTCGATTGCATGTTGGGCAGCGCAAGATTTCTCATTTTTCCCATATCTAATGTGGACAATGTGTTTTTATATATAGTTAATATGGATCTTTTTGTTTGCCCAATATACCTTCGATCATAGTCTTAACAACTAATTTCGGAAATCCCCGATTGCTCTACTTTATCCTTTGGATTACCCAGGACTTCTCTTAATTTATTATATGGTTTGTACACAACCTTAATGTCCCCTTTTTTCAAAATTTTGTCTATCCCTCGTGTTAATTAGCCATCAAATGGTATTGCCATGAATTTATTTTTGTTCTGATCATTTTGAAAAGTCGAAGATTCTTTCACTAATTTTCTAAACTTATGTTTTCTGATTAACTTACCTACAATATTCTTATTATAATCGTTCACTTCGAATACCTACCTAATTAATTTTAATTCTTTGTTATAATTATTTTTGATTAAAAGAAAATTGATTAATCTATTTACCATAAAATTTAAACTAGCCATCATATTTTGGAAGCTATGATTCGAATCGTTTGGAATGTATCTCGAAGTGGTGGTGTTTTTTCTAAAAATATCAAAATCTAACGTATTTTTATCATTTCTACTGACTAAAACATAACCAAAAACAAAACATAACCATAAACAAAAACAAATCATAAACAAAACAACTTTTAATTTTTTGAATCGAAACTTACAAAAACGTCATCCACAATTCTTAACCATACCTTCAGAAAGTAACTAAAATCATCGTTCGCCTCGATTTTAAATGTAGTCATGAATAAGTTGGTTAAAAACGGTGACAGAGGTTTGCCCATTGCACTTGGTCTTCCTTCTTGTTGATCGTAAAACCTGTTATTAAGCTGAAAACAATTTTGCTTCATACATAATATTGTTAAGAAGATGTACCCAGAAACAATCTTGTTATTAAAACCGTTTAACTCGAGTAACTCCCTCAGCTATTTCAAGGTGTGATGTGGAATCGGGACCCTCGAAAACAACGATGATTCATCAAAGGAAACCAAGACCTCACCTTCCTGTAAATGTGTGTCTTTGACTTTTTCTATGAATGTTGTTGAGTTTATCACATAACAGGAAAGTAGTTAGTTTGGTAGATTTTCAAATTCCGTTGTTACCCATTTTGCCAAGTTGTATGTTGGAGAATCAATGGCTGATACAATTGGTCTCATTGATTTTTCAGGTTTATGAATTTTTGGTAGAGCATACACTTTTGGATTAGAAATATGCAGTTTGCCTTTCAGAGAAAGAGAAATAAAGCTATTACAAGATTTCAGTGTATCTCTGGCTTCGTTAACTATTCTTGACATTGGATTTCTGGGTAATCGTTTATACGGACCGTATTGAATGAATTTTTCGACGCGTTCGAAGTAATCAGATTTGTTTGATTACTACAACCTTATTTCCCTTATCAGCTTTTAAATAAAAACAATCCTTTTCTCACAGACGCTTGACAATCTTAGAAATATTTGACATATTTTGTCTTTTACTTGAAATATGTTTTGCCTTTACATGACTGCAAAGAAACTATGTGCAGACTTAGCATAAAAACTGCATCAATCTAAACAAAGGCACTGTGGGGATTAGCGTGGACTATTGTACTTACTATACTGTATCGGTACATCATTTCTTGAGAAAAACTGGTTTTATATTTAGATCACCTGTTACAGTAACATTGTCATCAGTTCAATTCATTTTATTAATTTTACTTTGCATGGAATTTTTTTCCTCGCCTTTCAAAACTTCCGGAAAAAATAACTGTTTATTTAAAAAAGATTTTGGCCAAAAACTTAGCTTTTAACATTTTTTCTCATTTCTTGTAATTCCCGCATCTCTGGAAGTTATCGTATGGGTTAGAAGGGTCGATTTGCGAAAAAGTTATAACAGAAAAAAGTTTTTTTATATAACTTGGAACGTACTATACTTGCGAGAAAGGAAGTATAATCCTACTGTAAACACAGAAACAAGGGAGAGGGTCGTTAATCATGAAAAAATATTTTTTCTGTTTTGTTACATTCGTTTTGGTGAGGGAACAAATACAAAAGAGGCATTTGTTAAGATTAACGATGGAGTAATATTATTATGTTATCTAATACGAAATAACAGATTTACGAAATAATCCTTGGAGGATACAAAGTCTTCGATCATCCAAATATCGTAAAGAATTGCGTTTTTTTTTAAATACGGTAGTGTCGAAATTGCTTTTGGTTACACAATACTTTGATTGAATGTTTATATGTGTATCTTTTTCTTCTTCGGGTTTAGCTATTTGTGATCCAAGGCCAAAGGCCAGCTTCATTGCATCGAACTTCAATTCTAGATAACTTTTAAAGTTAATCGATGTCGTTCGTGGTCGATATTTGGATGGGTTTCAAGAAAACCCAGTGACATTTATCGGTAAAATATATATATATATATATATATATATATATATATATATATATATATATATATATATATATATATATATATATATATATTACAAGATCCAGAGGAGGTGGAAATATCAGTTCAATATGAAGAAATCGCCAACAATGTACTTCAAACGGCTGCTTCAATAGCACCAGAAGAAAAATGTCTCAAACAAACAAAAATCTCCAGTGATACCATTGATTTAATGAAGAAACGGCGAGCAATGAGAAATGCAGGTAGTCCTTTTGGCAGGGTCGAGTACACTGAGCTCTGCAAAACTATAAGAAAACGTATCAGAGAGGACACCCGCCGATTCAATATGCAGCTAGTGCAAAAAACAATGGAAGAAAACAAAGAAATTAACAAAGCTAAACAGAAGCTGAGAAACAAAAGAACGCAAATATATGCTTTAAAGCGTGAGGATGGCACAGTGTGCAGGGCGCGTACCGAAATGTTAGAGATTGTCAGAAGGTTTTATTCCCAGTTATATGAAGATCAGAGCCAGTCAGGGACAGCAATACCCACGGAAGAACAATATATAATGCCACATATCCTAGTGGAGGAAGTAACAAATGCTATAGAATTGATGAAGAACGGCAAGGCTCCAGGAAAGGATAGTGTAACTGTCGAAATGCTAAAAGCTGGTGGTCGGACGTTACATAAAACACTGGTTAAATTATACTCAAAATGCCTCAAAGAACAAAAAGTACCTGACTTATGGAAAAATGCAGAAGTGATCCTTTTACATAAAAAAGGAGCACAGGGAGATTTAAAGAACTACCGTCCAATAAGCCTCCTATCAGTGATGTACAAAGTTTTCACTAAAATAATTTCTAAAAGAATATTAAAAAAACTGAATGACGCACAACCAAGAGAACAAGCAGGATTCAGAAGTGGATTCAGTACAATGGATCACATCCAGGTTGTGCAGCAGATCATAGAAAGGCACAACGAATACACCATACCACTGTGCTTGGCTTTTATCGACTACGAAAAAGCATTTGATTCCATCTCAAAGCATGCGATAATGGATGCACTGCTTAGCCAAGGTGTAGAAAGAGCCTATGTAAACCTATTAGAATCGATATATGATGGAGCTACAGCCACAATTCACCTTAATGATCTTGACGTGGGAATTAATATAGAACGAGGTGTACGGCAGGGTGACGCAATATCGCCTATTCTTTTCTCGGCTGGCCTTGAAGAAGTATTCCGTAAACTGGATTGGGAACAGGATGGTGTAAAGATCAATGGTGCAAACTTAAACCATCTTAGATTTGCAGATGATATTATTCTCATTTCACAAGACCCAGAGGAGTTGCAAAGGCGCATACAAGAACTGCAAAGGGCTGGCGAACCATTTGGCTTGAAAATAAACCTGAAAAATAGTCAGGTTATGTTCAATAACTTCGCTCAGGACAGAAGAATTTCAGTTTTAGGAAGGGATTTAGAGATTGTGGACAGCATTGTATATCTTGGGCAGAGGATTACAATGGAGGGGAATACCGCCCGGGAGGTGGAACGGCGTGTTAAATGTGGCTGACAGGCATTTGGTAGGCTCAACATAGTGTTTAAGAGCAGACTCCCACTTTGCCTGAAAAGAAAAGTATTCGATCAGTGCGTTCTACCCGTTATGACATAAGGAAGTGAAACCTGGACAATCACATCGCAATCAATTCAAAAACTTCGGGTGGCACAGAGGGGAATGGAAAGATGTATGCTTGGCATTACAAGACGAGACAGAAAGTCCTGCGCATGGATCAGGGAACAAACAAAAGTCTGTGAGATCATTGGAAGAGTAAAACAATTGAAATGGGCAGGCCATATAGCGAGGCGATGAGACGACAGATGGACCAAGGCAATCCTGGAATGGATACCGCTTGATCGCAAACGTCCGCGAAGAAGACCGAAAGCACGATGGATTGATGACATCGTTAAGTATATTGGACCCAAGTGGCAGAGGAAAGGCCAGGACCGTGAAGGTTGGAAGCATGCTGAAGAGGCCTTCATCCTGCAGCAGTGGATCGATACGGGCTGATGATGATATATATATATATATATATATATATATATATATATATATATATATATATATATATATATATATATATATATATATATACATATATATATTTCTCGTCGGTTTTTAAAGTGGGAGGACATAGTACAGAATAGTGGAGGTGAACCAGGAAAATGAGTTAAAGGAAAGAAACTGAACGGAAATAAAAAATGGTGTTTTGCTCTGAAAAATTTTTTACTGTGATAAATGCTGGAGGGGCGGCACCCCAATGCACTCCCTCACGAGCCGGCAGTGATACAATGGTGGGCAAAGAAATAGAGAAACATAACATCACAAAAACAGGACAAAAATGGGACAACATAATATCAAACTTAGCTTTAAAAAATTTCTGTAAACGTAATATTTAACAAAAATTTAGGAAAAAAATATGGTCATAGAAATAGAATAGAAATAGAATAGAAATATGGTCATATAAAAGTAGTAAACATTGTTTCTTCACGTTTTGCTGCTAATTTATCGGCACAATTTGTTGTTTATTTGAAGAGTTGAAATTTAAAAAAATAGAAATTAAAAAAAATGCTGGAAAATTCCCTAAAAAACAACCAGTTAACGAAAAGCACGGAGCTAGAAGATAAACGACACCTCATACGACGCAGATTGTCCGAATTTAAAAAAATATCGACCTATATAAATCGTCTACTGAAATTAAAAGTAAACTGGGGTTAGAAATAAGTTCAAGAATAATTCGGAGAAGGCTTCAGGTAAGTAACTTACATGATAGAGCAGCTAGAAAAGTCCCTTTGTTATCCACCAAGACTGCAAACCAACGTTTAAAGTGTGACCAAAATCAGTTAAATTGGTATGGTGAACAGGGAATCAAAAAATGCGCAATATTTTATGGAACCACCCAACCAAGAATTATTACTAAAACATTCTATTATAGCTGTAAAGTATGCGGGCGGTAATATAAAGCTGTTTCATGGCATGGTGTAGGACGAATTTACTGGATTAAAAAAAAACATGGACCAAAATGAGTACATCCACATTCTTCAGGGAGTCATGTTGTTGCCTTTTGCAGAAGAAAATATGCCGCTGGTATGGAAATGGCACCAGGATAATAATCCGAAACATACTGCTAGGAAAACGAAACAATTTCTTACTGACAATAAAGTAGATCTACTGCAGTGACCTTAAATTAAAGATTAAAACAGATTGGGAAGCTGTACAATTAAAAATGTCTCGAAGACTAGTTAACTCTATGCCCAAAAAGAAACGTCGAAATAATAAAACACAAACGTCATAAAAATAAGAATTAAATATAAAATACATGTGTTATTTTGTACTTCTGCTAACCGTTAAATAGTATGCATTGTGCTTGTTTCTTGGAAAGCCTGTATTTTTATGTCCAAATTTTCATGTTCTTTTTTCTAAATTTTTGTTAAATATTATGTTTACAGTATTTTTTTTTAAACTAAGTTTGATATTATGTTGTCCCTTTTTTGTCATATATTTATATTATACAGTTATTGTACTAATTAGTTATGGTGTTACAACTTTATTTTCCAAACAGTGTATTTTATTGTAACGGCTCTATTCGTCTGGTCATTACTGTAAACTTCAAACCTCAATTTGTGGACTCTGATGATTTGACTTCAATAGCATCATTCGGGACTTTACAGAACCATTATTCTGCAATATCAAGCATACATTTATAGCTATTTAAAAACTTATAGAGTGCTTAAGGCGCTGGTATGGTTGTACAACGGCTGCGGTGGTGAAGGTTTAATTGTCCTTCAGACTTATCATTTTTTTGTCCTTCAGACAAGAGTAAGACCTCCTCAGTCGCGATAGTAACCAAGCTGGCTGAAGCCGGATGCAGCCCGAAGCGCCTTCTACGTTGATTATTCTCTAGGCGATGAACTTTTCGAGAGGCTAAATATTAAATACCGAGAGCTGATAGCACGTGGGGGGTGCTAACAGTGACTAAACTTTTCCTAACTTAAAATGAGGCAAAATAAAAAAGTTATAAACAGTACAAAAAAGAAGAAGAAAAACGAAAATAAAAAAAAGAGCACTTATATAAGAGCACGTATAACTGGATTTATATTATCGAATTTTTAAAATTGCACGAACGTTATTTTGAAGCGAGTTTAACAGCCTCGTTCCGAACTTTAGTCTAAAACGCCTCATTGCAAAGATAACAGATTAAGAACGGGAATGGCCATTTATTGGGCGTAATCCACACGTGACAGCATTTAAAGTCGAATGGGGATTTTCTTTTCTCGGTAATTTGCGGTTTACGCTGATCGATTATCATCATTTGTCTCGTTCAGCTCAGTCTACGTTGGCCAAATGAGAACAATTAACAAAATCTTGTCGAGACAATGTGTTCCTTTTGTATTCGAATGGTGCGCAAATGGCCAAAGAGAACAAATACAAACATTTTAAACAAAAATGTTATCCGATTATTACGGTGGTAAATTAAAAACGAAAGGAACATTATCAAACTTGATATACGAGAGTTTTTCGAAAAGTTCTTCTTCTGACAAAGAAAACGCAAGATCTGTAGACTTTTTTTTCAGAAGATAATGTATGCTTTTTTTTTCGAAAGTACAAGAGATACCGTCTTGCGCAAACATAGATTCATTTCAGTATCTCTCGAACCTCAAAGCGATAGTGTCTATTTCTAAACGAATCGCAAGTACGCGAAGCGTTTCGAGGCAGAGGAAAACGTCTACACAAGCTTAGTTTCATTCAGAAAGCAGGATATTGGATACCACATGAATTAACTGAAAGACAAGAAGAAAAACGTTTAACCACATGTGAAATGTTGCTTGAAAGACATAAAAAGAAGAGTCTAATCGAAGAAAAGCAATAATTAGGCCCGGTGAATTATCGGCATTAACGCCGAAACGAGATATTCATGAAAAGAAATTATGCTGTGTATCTGGTAAGATCAAAAAGGTATTGTGTACTATTAACTGCCGAAACCGAATGAAACCATGACGGCTGAAGGTTATCGACAACAAATGGTTGTTGAACAAATTTGAATTGAGCATTGCAAGAAAAACATCCAGAATGGGCTAAAAGATGCACGAACTTGATTTTCCTTCAATTTTTCTATTGGAACCTTTGGTGTGAAACACTAAACTTGAAGAGATTTACCACTAAACACCAAATAACTTTTTTAAACTGCTCGACGCAAGACCAAACCAAACCATGTTAGCATCATCAGGAGATAATTTAATCTAAGATCAGATTAATAAAATAATTACAATTTTACATGCTAGTTCCGAGGATGGATGGATTCTAAATTATTCACCGTTGTCCTACAAAAATATGAAACATTCATCTTTGTCCAATAGTCTTTTGCCCAATATGCCTAAGGTAAGCGTAATTCCTAATGTAAATAACATTAAATTGGAAATTCAGAGCTATATGTTAAAAAACGATATATACGAAAATACATATAAAAATGTGATCTAGAAATATTAAAGATATTCAGTATTAAAAAGGAATATGTGTGTGATACATTGCTGTCGATATGGGACATACAGTTTTACACCTTCCTCCATATTACCGTATTTTTAATACAATTGAGCATATGTGGCATCAGGTAAAATCCAGTGTTAGAGCAACAGACATTTCTCTGACCCTAAGTGCAAGTGCTGCAACATTAATTAGGAAGCTGGTAGATAGTATTCCCAAAGAGAGTTGGATAAATTCGATTAACCATGTTATTGAAATAGAAGATTCCTATGTATCATTTACTAATAACATAGAAGCACTTATTATTAAAGTAGATCAAAGTGACACTGGGAAATTTAAGATATAATTTTTTTCGTACTAATAGATAAATTTCTTTATTTATTTATTTTTATTGTACTAATAAATTCAAAATAGACAAACCAATAAACAATGTTTTAGTCATACATAATAATAATAATAATAATGAATCCACGAAAGCTCTCGCACCTACTATATATGGATGACCTTAAACTCTATGGAGAAACTAGAGAAAAACTAAACTCCTTAATAAAAATGGTCGAATAATTTAGTAGGAATATCAAGATGTCATTCGGACTTGATAAATGCTCCACCATTAGCTCCTCAAACGAGAAATTTAACCATGGCCAGTTAAAGAAAGACTTTTCTACTATGTACGAAAAGAGGCTTACAAAACTTTTAAATACTAAACTGAACAGTGGAAACCTGATTAGAGCGATCAATGGATGGGCAGTGCCAACTGTGACCTATTCCTTTGGTATTGTTAAATGGTCAGAAACAGACCTTGATGGACTGGATAGATTAACACGTCGAATATTGACAAAATTCCGATGTCTGCATCCAAATTCATCTATAAAGCGACTGTACATTCCAAGAAAGTTGGGAGGCAGAGGCCTCGTGAACATTAAGAACCTTTGTCTGAACCAATTAATTCTAGCAGCACGCTAATGAAGTTGGTAGCTAAGGAGGACCGGGGTTTCCACCCTGCTGAACCTAGATAAATTGAATCGTGTTGATGGTAGAATAACACTTACAGATTGTGTCCGTGAATGGAAACAACAGATACTTCATGTACGGTATCCAAAGTCACTCGAGGATGATACCATTGATGGACCATTGTCTCTAAAATGGCTGACCGATGGGCTGTTGTACCCAGAAACAGAAGGTTTTGCGACATCTATTCAAGATAAGGTAGTAAGAACACGGAACTCTGAAAAGCATATACTACACATGGATGTTGTCGACCGATGTAGGAAGTGCGGTATAGTGGGAGAAACGATTGAACACCTTATCGGTGGTTGTGCAGTTCTAGCCCCTAATGCTTATTTAGGAAGACATAATCAGCTGGCGAAAATTATACATCAGCAAATTGCATTAAAGTATTCGCTATTAGATAACGCACCTGCTCCATATTATAAGTATACACCTTCTCCCATATTGGAATCATCTGATTCAATCCTATACTGGGACAGACCGATCACAACAGATCGAACGGTCGATTATAATACACTAGACATTGTTCTAATTAGTAAAAAGGAGAAAAGGGCTTTTATAATAGACATCGCAGTGCCACTCTCTCATAATATCAGGAAAACCGAGTTGGAGAAAACCACTAAGTATGAAAACCTTGCGTACGATTTGAAAAACCAGTGGAAACTCTAATAATTAAGAACTTTTCAAAAAATTTGAAGAACCTTGATATCTCAAAATCGATTGTCATAGTAGGACAACGTGCAGTACTCTTGCAGACATGCCACATTGTTCGTAAAATTTTATGCTAAGTGAGAGGAGTTGAATTGCTTTCTCATTTTGGCATTGTAATATAAACCAGCTTAAGCTGAGATGCTGACTTTAAAGCACTCCGGCTCAGGTGCCTTTGAAGAAACTAGAAATATTTTTATTGAGATTTATTGGGGCAATTAACATATTGTGGAAGGGTGAAACGAAATATCTTGAAACGGACTATACTTCCAAAATAAAATGTTTTTACAGAACTTGCCAGAAATGTCGAATGAAATTGACGCAGACATGTGGACAGGAAGAACTAGCCTACACTAGAATGTATGCGCTACCACATGAAAAGTTGCAAGTTGAAAGGCACGTTGAAACGAAAAAGTTGAACAAGTGTGGACATGCTATATAACTCTTCTTAATAGGTCTTCCCCACCTTCAGAACTGTCTCCCTCCAGGTGATTTTTGAACTAAAGCTGAGCGATGCGAATTGATCCGCCACCTTCCCACTTTACTTCGAAAAACTCACAAGCAGCGTTAGTCACTTTGAAGCCTTTTTTTAAAATAATGTCTTAAACTGGCCCTAATTTAATACTAAAGAAAGAATATTTATTGAGCAATAAGTTGAAGTAGGATTAAATCTTTGAAGAGTGAATTATAAACAAAGGAAAAATCGTAAAAACTTTTTAGAATTTTTACCTGACAAATGCATTTTAACATTCTAGATTTTTAGGAGATTCTTGCGAAATATAATATTGTTTCCAACATTCCATATGTTTCGTTCTTTGTGAACTTCTTTTTACAGAGTATGTATTTTAAATATTTTGAAAATGTCAGTAGGTTGGTTATAGTGATCTAGAATCAAATATATTATCACACGTTCATTTATAGCGTGGTATATTTATAGAACTGACGATTGCTTATTTAACCAGCCAATTAATCAGAGAATAAGTCCCAGTTGCCAATAATATTTCTCGCTTCCCTCCGTGAGATGACCAAGAAAAAAAAATAGAAAAGAAAATATCACGCGACGCTTTTCATATAATCGTATACGCATAACGGATGGATTTGCAAGACGATTTAAGTCAGGGGAACCAAAAATAAAAACGAGAGAGTGAGAGATATGCGAGCAGAACATATGCTGGGTTATTTTCGCGACTGGCTTATGTGGTACACAATTAACTAAGGAAAATGTCGATGACCGAATAGTCATGCCATGATATTATGAATTTCCGAATAGCAGAAATGAAAATAGTAGCGTATATATATATATATATATATATATATATATATATATATATATATATATATATATATATATATATATATATATATATATATATATATTATATTATATATTATATATATATATATATATATATATATATATATATATATATATATATATATATATATATATATATATATATATATATATATATATATATATATATATATATATATATATATATATATATATATATATATATATATATATATATATATATATATATATATATATATATATATATATATATATATATATATATATATATATATATATATATATATATATATAGATATATATATATATATATATATATATATATATATATATATATATATATATATATATATATATATATATATATATATATATATATATAATATATATATATATATATATATATATATATATATTATATATATATATATATATATATATATCATATATATATATATATATATATATATATATGATATATATATATATATATATATATATCATCATCATCATCATCAGCCCGTATCGATCCACTGCAGGATGAAGGCCTCTTCAGCATGCTTCCAACCTTCACGGTCCTGGGCTTTTCTCTGCCACTCGGGTCCAATATACTTAACGATGTCATCAATCCATCGTGCTTTCGGTCTTCTTCGCGGACGTTTGCGATCAAGCGGTATCCACTCCAGGATTGCCTTGGTCCATCTGTCGTCCCATCGCCTCGCTATATGGCCTGTCCATCTCCATTTCAACTGTTTTACTCTTCCAATGATGTCACAGACTTTTGTTTGTTCCCTGATCCATGCGCAGGACTTTCTATCTCGTCTTGTAATGCCAAGCATACATCTTTCCATTCCCCTCTGTGCCACCCGAAGTTTTTGAATTGATTGCGATGTGAGTGTCCAGGTTTCACTTCCGTATGTCATAACGGGTAGAACGCACTGATCGAATACTTTTCTTTTCAGGCAAAGTGGGAGTCTGCTCTTAAACACTATGTTGAGCCTACCAAATGCCTGCCAGCCACATTTAACACGCCGTTCCACCTCCCGGGCGGTATTCCCCTCCATGGAAATCCTCTGCCCAAGATATACAAAGCTGTCCACAATCTCTAAATCCCTTCCTAGAACTGAAATTCTTCTGTCCTGAGCGAAGTTATTGAACATAACCTGACTCTTTTTCAGGTTTATTTTCAAGCCAAATGGTTCGCCAGCCCTTTGCAGTTCTTGTATGCGTCTTTGCAGCTCCTCTGGGTCTTGTGAAATGAGAATAATATCATCTGCAAATCTAAGATGGTTTAAGTTTGCACCATTGACCTTTACACCATCCTGTTCCCAATCCAGTTTACGGAATACTTCTTCAAGGCCAGCCGAGAAAAGAATAGGCGATATTGCGTCACCCTGCCGTACACCTCGTTCTATATTAATTCCCACTTCAAGATCATCAAGGTGAATTGTGGCTGTAGCTCCATCATATATCGATTCTAATAGGTTTACATAGGCTCTCTCTACACCTTGGCTAAGCAGTGCATCCATTATCGCATGCTTTGAGATGGATATATATGGATATATATATATATATATATATATATATATATATATATATATATATATATATATATATATATATATATATATATATCCCTATATCGCTATATATATTATATATATATATATATATATATATATATATATATATATATATATATATATATATATATATATATATATATATATATATATATATATATATAATATATATATATATATATAGAGAGAGAGAGAGAGAGAGAGAGAGAGAGTGAGAGAGAGAGGGAGAGTGTCGGATTTAAGATGGAGACCCCCATATTTTCGCTATTTAAAGGAAAATAAATTTGAATTTTTGTACAGTCGTACGGATTGACATTTTTTAAGATACTCATTTTCATATATCAATCTTTATCTCAGTACATTTTCTTGGAAAAATGTCTGAAACAACAAAATGATTAAAACCTAATTCAATTAAAATCTGAAATATCTTCTAGATAAATAAAAATAATTATAGAATAATAAATACTAGTCACGTTTAGATACATTTTTACAAACCTTATAAAATCTAATTACCAAGATTACTTCAACAAACGGTTTTACGACTCTGAGAATTGAAACGACAGCTAACTTTAATTTTAAGAGATAAAGAACGTTATACATATTTGTTTTGTTTTTATTTTGTTGATACAGCAAAAGTTAGTCTATTATCCACAACATTAAAGTTTTCTCGTTGAGAGGGACGAATTATTCTTTACCTGAATGGATCTGGCAGTCAGAAAGAGCGGATGAGTATGGTAAGGTCTTTAGGAAAACCTAGTTCCATGGTCTTATAAATAAGACCACGCGGCCATACTTTATCAAAGGCTTTATGTTTTAGAGAAAAATATAAGTAGAAATTAAACAACTCTGTTTTATTTATACAACTACCTTACACTGAGGAGAATATGCCTTTACAGTGGTGCACCAAGAAGACAATGATCCCAAACATACAACTCATGTGGTGAAGCAAATGTTAAATGTTGTTAAAAAAGTGGCCTTCACAGTTCTCGGATATCCGATCGAGAACCTTTGGAAAAAGTTAAAATTACGTCTTGCTGGCGAAAAAATAGCGAACAAGACATTGTGATAAGAAATTCGGACAGCTTGGTTTTCAATGCCTGTATCATGTCGACATGTAATCAATTCCATGCCAAGAAGATATCAATCAGTAATTAAGAATAAGGACCAATTATGCTTCTATTTTGAAATAAAAATATTACAGAAAAAAAACTATGTCTTGTTTCTTTTAAAATTTATAAATAATGAAATTGACATCGTGATATTTGCCCTACAAGTTATAAAGGGCCAGAATTATTCAATACATTGGTCATATTATTATGAATTTCTTATGGCCATAAACTTGTATGCATTTTAAAATAAATGCACTACAATCAAATATCAAACACTATGTTAGGGGTAATAGTTAGTGATCCCCCCTCGTAGTTCTTTAAATTCATCCTTTGCTTCTCTTATTAATCTTTCGCATGCCTTCTACGTGACTATTGGTCCTTTTATTGTTTTATTTGGCTTATTCTATTCTTATTTCTTACGATTTCGTTAACTGCCACACTGCATGGTTTTCCCGCCATTAATCTTGTATATATTTCTAGTCTCATGTTTGGTTTCCTCTTAGCTATTGTCCCCATATATATAAATCCTTTTAACTTCTCGATTCTATATTCTCTGTCAGTGCTCAGTCGATATTTTTAAATAATTTATGATTGTAAATGTAATTTTAATTACTAATACTGAATCTTAAATAATTATTTATCTTCCAGTTTTCTAATACGATGGTTGCTATTTTTTGTACCTGAAATAATAAATAAAAACAAATATTTGAAACAATAAAATCATTGAAAATGATTTTATTGTTTTTCAAAATATTCTCCGCGATGATCGATACACTTTTCCAGACGTTTGAACCAATTTTCATAGCACTTTATCTATTCCGATTGAGGTATCTCCAAAACATGCAGTTTGAACGCATCAGTGATTTTTCGATGTTTTGACCGGTCAAATATTGAATGATCCTGCGCCGCAGGTTGTTTTTTCTTATTTCTTCAAATACTTCTGGCAAACAAATGGTTGTGTATCATTCAGAATTGACCCTTCTACGATTCTCTGTAGCCACATGCCCATTCATCCCAAAGAAACAGGCGACCATTTACTTCGAAGTATTTCTTGTGCGCACAACTTTTTTATGGTTTGGCTCATTTTTAAAGACCTATAAAGTCAATTGCTTGACCACATATAGTCGATTGACCTCCATACTATCAGCCGAGCTTTTTGCAACATATGAGGCTCTCAAAAGCATCTCCTCTGGGCAAGACTCTTCATGGCTGAGTTGCACTGATTTCTCAATTCACTTAAATTAATAAATTACCCAAATTCAACTCACCCCTTAATCCTTAGAATTTGGAATCTCCTTTTCTCCTTATATTCCTTATCTTACAAAATTTCACTAATTTGAATCCCTGGACACATGGGTATTGAGGGTAATGAAAGAGCGAACCATTTGGCAAAAGATGCGATATCCTCTGTATCTCCCATTTCCTTAGTCGCTTCTCTCAGAGATTATTATCCAATAATATCCGATAAAGTTTCTAAAATTATCCATTCATTCATTCATTATTGAGTGGGATCTTATGATCCGCCACTGTCTATTCTTTCATCAATACCTTATGGATGGTAGCTCGGCTCCCTCCTGCCCTCTTTGTGGATCCGCCCTTACAATCTTCCATATACTCTCTTTTTGCTCTGTCCTATCCCTCATCCGTTCAAGGTTAGGATTGTCTCGTTTCATGATGGAATTATTCTCCCACCATGTAGTGGAAAATGTTCTTGAACTCCTAAAAGAATCTGGATATTTCCACAAAATTGAGGTGACTCATAATCCCTCTAACAAATATTATTCTAGTCATTCTTGTAGTTCTTCGTCCTGTATACAATTACGAGTTCTCTTTTCATTCCACACCAGGTAATCTGAAACACCTGAATTTCTTCTCAGCAACAGTGAACAGTCACTAAATAAAGCATTGAGCGTTGACGTGACTTAAATAAAATAAATCAATCGATTGCTGTTTGTTACCGGGCCCATACGCACAATTCCAAGATTCATCACCTGTGTAGATGTTACATACAGCTTTTGGCGCACCATGATTGTATTTTTTGAGCATTTCTTTGTACCAATCGACACCAGCCTTTTTTTGGAATTGATCATTGAAATATCATATGAATGATATGAAAAGCCCGCTTAAAGGGATTGTCAAAAAATTTTTTATCGCTAAGTTGACACAACTGTCCCCTATACTGACACGGAGTTTGAACATCATCTGTCATTTAGTTTGTTTATAGTGCTCGATTTTGTCAGTTCATTTCAAGTGTGTTTTACGATTTTTACAATGGATAAAACCATCGAACAAAGAATTTGTTTGAAATTTTGCATTGCGAATGGAATTTCGTGTTCCGAATCGCTGAAAATGTTATAGAAGGCTTACGATGAATAAGCGGTCGAGATGGGGTGGAAGATTTGCCTCGCACTGATCGGCCATCAACGTCTTCAACTGAAGTTAACATTGCTAGGAAATGGTAACTGAAAATCGTCTTTTAAGTTTGAGAGATATAGTCGCTGATTTTTATGTGTTTCATGAATCAATTTGTACCATTTTAAACAATTGTTTGGCTATGAAACGCGTTGCCGCTCGACTAGTACCGAAAGACCTGAATTTTCTTCAGAAACTCAATCACGTAAAGGTCGTTGAAGATATGCTAGAACGAGTCAATTCCGACCCGACATTCATAAAACGCATTGTAACTGGTGATGAGACATAAATATACGAATTTAACATGGAAACCAGTCAACAAGCTTCGGAATGGCGCCTTCCAATTGAGCCGAAACCGAAAAAACCACTTCAAAGTCGAGCCACTTCAAAGTGATGTAGACGGTTTTCTTTGATTATTGTGGTGTTGTGCACTGGGAATTCTAACTAGATCGGACGGTAAATAAGGGATATTATTTGAGCGTTATGCGGAAGAGAGCAAATTCGTCGAAAAAGGCCAGATTTGTGGAAAGAAAACTCTTGGATTTTGCATCACGACAACGCACCATCTCACAAGGCTTGTGAAGAAATTTCTAGTGAAAAAGTCAACAAAATTCATCAAACAACCACCTTATTCACCTGATATGGCTCCGGCCGACTTCTTTCTCTTTCCAAAACTCAAATTACCACTTCGAGGTACCCGTTTTCAGAGAATTCGCGACAAAAACTAAAGTGTAATCCGGAAAGTGCATTTAAAAAATGTTTTGACGATTGGATTATTCGTTGCCATAAGTGTAATATTTCGGAAGGGGCCTACTTTGAAGGCGATACAATAAATCTGGATAAATAATAAACATTTTGTATTTTATTGACTAACTCCCGGTACTTTTTAACAGGATGTATACATATATGTTTTTGACAAATGTCATCGTGCATCAGTTTAATAGTTACAATTAATAATAACAATAAATGTTAACAATAATCATAAGTTGCATAATTAGACTTTAAGCTCATTACAAATATGATAATTTTGAGACCATTAAATATTTAACATTCTAAATTCAACTTAAGGATGTACTGAAAATTATAAATTCGTGAATATATTTGCTTTACAGAACATAGAAAAGGAAAATTACTACAGTTAATGCTAGCAAATAATCTATAATTAAAAAAGAAACAGCAAAGTTAAACTCTAATCTAGAATTAAATTAATAATAACTGATATAAAATAATATGAAAAAAAAACAAAAACTTTTGGTGGTAAATGTGACTTGATTTTAACTTTTCGGCATAAATATTTTTTATTTAAATCTTTAGAACTACCAACATAGAATTTTTAATAATACTTTAATATTAATTAAAACCTTTAAATATTATTTATTTTTAATGATCATTAATAACAAATATTTTATACTTTAACCCTTTGGCCTCTAGTAGTTTTACTAAGAAACAACAAATTTGAAAATGTTTAGATAGGTTCCTAGTGACTTGTGTTTAAAACTTCCTATTGTAGTGGTTGCCTATATACCCAATCTACTTACTAATGTGGCATTATCTTATTCTGGACGTAAATGTCAGTCAGTGGAACGAATGGTATTCATGTCCACTTGTCTGTATGGAGGTTATAAGATATATACGGTTTTTGTGAGTTTTTCTTAGAAATCGCAGATAAGTTTTGTTTTATTATATTATAATATGGTGTAAATTTATCACAGAAATATGTCGTATGTTTTTTTTTGTATTTATTATGTTTACACCAACGGCAAAATTGATAGTTTCTAGCTGATTTTTTTATTGAGAAAAAAAATGTATTCACTGAAAGAGTTGGAGATACTAGCTTCCAATGACTTATTCACACTCTTAGATGAAATTCTATCAGATTATGAATCTGAAGAAAAGTGTGATGAGATATTAGATATAGCCGGTTGTAAGATATAGCAGGTTGTAGATAACAGAATTTAACAGAAATTGACTGTAAAACAGAACAGAACAGAAATTGAGTGTAAAAATGTTATGACTGATGATGGCGCCTGGGAGGAGGTAGACAACATTTCTCTGTCTGTGGTTAGGAACAGAGAATTTGCTACAAAAAGAATATGGACGCAATTAACAGATTATTATCTTACCAATACTAAGGAGTTTAGAAAAGAAACTGGTTCCCACATCCCGGATAATCTTGAGACACCAGTGGATGTTTTTTTACATCTCTTCCCTAAAAGCCGTCCGCGGTGGTCTGGTGGGTTAGTCGCCTGCCTGACAATCCAAAGGTAGCTGGTTCGATTCCAGCGCTCGGATGGGTGTTTTTCTTTAATTCTTTTGCCCGTCTTAGTTCCTACCCTTCACACACATTTATACATTCACATACACACACACACGCCCACACAAATCCACACCTAAATGTCTGTGATTGTTTCTAGGCAAGAGTGTAAAATCCGACAACGAATTACCCCTCAGTCACGCCCGTTAAAGGCTGGCTAAGGCCGGATGTCTTCTGAGAAGTGTTCTACGTTGGTCACTCGCCAGTCGGTAGGCTTCTTGATAGACTTATGGGTAGGCATATAACCAAGGGTTGATAGCCTGAGGGGGGTGCTGGCCTGGGTTTGTCGATAGCTGATGACCGTAGTTCGGAACACACGTTAAGCTGTAGGTCCAGTCGCTAAATAGCCTTAGATGCTGATGCGCCTGTAAATGTAAATCCTTTCCTTTCCTTTCTTCCCGAAAACGTTGATTGATATAATCGTATTCCAAATAAATTTCTATGTGCTTCAGAGGCGTGGAGGTGGGGGATTTTGATGGGGATAAAAAATTTCTCAGTTATTTTGACTATTTCAAAAGCAGAATTAAAAGATCATTATATTAGTTCAGTAATGATTAGAGCTCGATTCGCTTGGCTTTTGGAAAACATACAACTAACTGACAACTCATTAATGCCTACTCACAACTCTTCAGGATATGACAAGCTTATTATTGGATACATTATCTGAAACTTTTCACATATCATACAACCCATCAAAATACCAATCGATTGATAAAAGTATGAACTTATTTAAAGGTCTCAGCTTTTTAAAACACCATATTCCCCTCAAACCCATCAAGCGAGGATGTAAAGTTTGGATACGCGTTGACGGACAAGGATATGTTGGCAAAATCAATAATCAACCAGAGAAAGATTTGGGATGTAGGGTAGTTTAAATTTGACAAGAGATTTGGTAGGGAAAGACTACCACATATATTTTGATAATTTTTTTTACAAAAAAAATCGCTTCAGAAGGAATTTATTTACGTAAAGGGCCGATAAAAAAAGACTTTCCAAATAATATAAAAAATGATAAAGAATTACAAATAGGGGGCCAATCCGACTGGAGGGTCAGTAAAGATGGACTTGTGTTTACAAAATGGAGAGATAGCAAATTAGTTATTTTTCTTGGAAACTATCATGATCCTTCAAATGAGGCAACTCTCACCCGTAAACAAAAAGATGGGAGTTTACACACTGTGGGATGTCCAATCATGGTCAAGGACTTTAATCAGCATATGGGATATGTTGATAAAACCGACATGCTAAAATCCATCTATGAAATAGATCGCAAATCAAAAAAATGGTGGCATAGAATAATGCGGTATTTTATAGATCTGTCAGTTTTAAACTCTTGCATTATATTCAAACAGAAAGCACAATGCACACATACACACACAAAGCACAATAGCAGTTCCAAATCTAAAATTTTTTAGAATGTCAATGCCATAAAGTCAGAAATAAAATTACATCGAAGTTCTCCCACAGTAACAAATCATTTCAAACCTGTAGTACCGTATGAATTACGGTTTTGATATCCACAATATAGCACGTCAAGAAGATGCGCCATTTGCAGCACAAATAAAGACCCGCTCAGAACAAAGTGGATGTGCACCACCTGTCAAGTGGGTTTTTGCCTTTCTGAAAAACTGTTTTACGTTTTATCATATAAAGTAATGGTTTAGATTCCACATATATTTCAAATAATAAAGATTTTGTATAGCTTCTATGATATCTATAATTTATACCTACTCTACTATATTTTCCTAGCGGTTACATACTGAAACCATGATCTAAAAAATTTATCAAAGCAACAATTACCACAAAATATTTTTTTTATATATTCTAAAAACATTAAGGAACAGTATTTTTCATGTTTATCTAAGCTTTCTGGAAAAAAATTGTTGTCGGGAACAAAGGGTTAAGAATATATCGGAGATATGTCAAAATATTACAAAACGTTTAAAAGCCACTTTAAATTTCAAATCGATTGATTAAACCGTTGACAAGTTATTGCAATTGAAAATTATCGTAATTTTATGCGTGATCTTATAGAGATTCACTAAGTTAAATACGTTACAAATATACAAACAAAAACCATCAAGCGTTCCAAGTTTTCAGATAATGTAAGCTAAACTTTTTGGAATCAATTTTGCATAGTTTTATTAATATTGATTTATGTTACATACATCCTTAATGACAACGAAATGAAACCAAAGACGTAAAATTAGTAATCTATCTCACTCTTGTCGCAGATTTACAGAAAAATCGAATTACTTGGTTAGTTGATGATAAACTTCAGCACAGTTCTTTGAAATACAAATACAAACGAATAAACCTCAAGAGCATTCAGTTGCTGTATCTTACCTGTTATGACGAAATAAAAGCAATCCAAAAAAGGTTTGAGCAATGGATGTTAGGAATTATCTTGAGAGCATAAAGGAAGTAGAGAAAGACGGAGAAGAATTAAGATGGACAATATCATCAGTAGAACTGCAAGCCCGAAGTGGAGCTGGGTAAACCATGTTACTCAGCAAGGCAACAAAAAGTAGAAAAAAACTTCGTACAATTAAGGTCCAGAACACGTAAAAGAAGCATGGAAAGAGCTGAGAAATGTTGGTTGGACGACAGTAGAAAAGCTGTAAGGAGATATTGTTTGCACCACGCGTTATAACTACAATTCTTTAAAAAATCTAAAATATAATATATTTTCTAAAATATTTTTTTTTATCACTAGATGTGAAATAATTTTATAAATTCATCTTTTTTTTATATATGACCATGTATAAATAGGGAACCAGTAAATGTTATCCGCCATTCTTTTCAGCTTTACAGATGGGACATATCAGATAGAGAGGCCGCCAAAGGAATGCCCATGTTTTACAAAATCAATAAAATGACATATCAGCGTAGCGTCTGTCAAAGTTGATGTTACTTTTAAATTTTTAACAGGAAAATTTTCGGCTTTTTTTGGAATTGATATTGAAAATACTGAATAGGGAAAATATCACGCTCCCTTTTGTTTTAGAAGTCTTTTTTTATGCAGGTATGTAGTCCAGACGTGAAAAGACTCAATTATTGAAAATCAACGTGAATTTAGGCGAAAATGTCATAATAAAATAATAAAACGACAATTTACTCACGCAATTTCAAGTGTTGAGGATAAGCTCCGCTCCAGTGACCCGCGAGAAGCGTTGAAAATATTACATATGTGGAATAAAGTGTGAAGAAGTTTCCAGAAACGTCGATTTTACAAAATGATGCACAGTCCTGTATTGCTTAAAGTCGTTTACGCCGAATTTTGAGAAGTGTTTGTATATGTATAGCCCTTTCTGGGTAAGAGAGTGTTAGTTAAAGTGAGGTGTTCATGCCCAAAACATCATTGGATCGTAAAATCAAAAATGATCATGTTTGATTGACATAATTTTCAAAAAATAATTAACACGAAATTCAAAGATAAAATCAATAAATTATATTGGAAAAATTATGTCTTGTTTCTTTTAAAAGTTATAAATAATTTTAATGATAGTGACACTTGCCCCACCCTGTATTCTATATTCATACTTAAAAATTATATTAAAAGGTTGAAATAATTAATGACAATGGGAATTTTTATGAACATTGTGAAAATATGCAGTTTTCTTAGCTTTAACCTTATAATTGAAAGTGAATTTTAATCCAATGAGCCACTTTTTCAATTTTGAAAATAATTAATCGCGGAAGCCAATCAAGATAAATATATTGCAACTAATGAAGACCTTTTAGAGCTCATAAAAAATCAGAGTTTTCTTAAAAATGCAGATATGAATATTAAAGTAGTTCGAAAATATAGTCCTAAAGGAATTAAACTGTGTAATATAATACTGGAGGTAACGGCAGAGATCTATAAGTGCATATAGTAAGAGAGTTTTCTTTGACTGGTTTGAATGAAATAGAACAGAGAATCGAAGAGCGGGACTGGAGCAGTGATGTCAAAGTTTGCAAGACTCACGCTTTTTCTGAGTTTAAACATGTTACTCAAAACAAATTAAGAAAAGTTGTGTTTAACTTAAAAAACCGAAGTGCGAGTGACAATGATATTACGATAAGGTTTATTGTACTTAATTAATACAAGTTTTAAAGCTAATACATTTCCTCAGGACTTAAAAACCAGCATTATTGTTCTAATTCCGAAAATACCAAAGCCTAGTGTACCAATTAATTTAGACCAATTAATTTATTACCTGTTGTTGATAAAATCACTGAGACTGTAGTATGTACAGAGTTGAAAACTTATTTTGAAACCAATTAATTGTTATTTTCTGCTCAATCAGGGTTTAGGACAAAACGTCCTTGTGAGATGCATGCGCAACATGGAGGAACGATATAAAGGACGGGAAAACTGTGCTTAATGTGTTTATAGATTTAAAGCGAGCATTCGAAACTATTGACCGGGATATTACTGTGTAAAAAATTATTAAGTTATGGTGTAAGATCAAAAGCCTTAAAATGGAACAAGAGTTGAGGGAAAAAGAGGGAAAGTGCTTGGGGAGTTCCTCAGGGTAGTGTTTTGGGCCCGTTGCTGTTTTTGATATATGTCAACGATATTTCTATATTATTGGATAAATGCTTTATTAGTCTTTTTGCAGGTGATATTCTCATATCTGTATTTGGGTATAATTTGCCTGAAAAGGTTGACACATTGAATAGTAAACTGGCAATACTATTTAGATGGCTATGCAAGAACAAACTTAAACTAAGCGAACTGAAAACAAGGTGCATGGTGGTAGGGTCTAAAGCAAACTGCAAAAGATTTAATGAGTTAAGTTTAAAAATAAATATAAACAATTGTGATATTGAAATTGTAAATGAAATTAAGTACTTAGGAGTACTGTTGGATCTTCAGTTAACATTTTGTAATCATGTCAGTTATCTATGTAGAAAGATTGGGAAAAAAATTGGGTTCTTTAGTCGTATATCATCACATTTATCACCCTGGTCGAAGAGGCTTGTATATAATACTATAGTTTTACCCCATTTTACTTATTGTATGTCTGTGCTGATATCATGTAATAAGGAGAGTATTGGTAGACTCCAAATACAGCAAAACAACGCTATGCGTGTACTATCGAACTGTAATGTATATGTCCGTTCTAAGAACAATTATGATGTACCAATTGTGAGAACTACTGCTATCCAGAAGACATTGTTTTGGGAAGGTGTTTGCCTCATCAATGCTTTGCCCACCCACATAGGGAGAGCTAATGTGCATGTATTTAATAGACTGTTAAATTATTATTTGAAGCAATAGAGTGTTTTATCATTTGAACAGTGTTAGTTATTGCCTTTTGGTTGTATTTTCTTTTATTAAGATTTCTTAGTAATATTTTCTTACTTTCTTTTATATATATATATATATATATATATATATATATATATATATATATATATATATATATATATATATATTGATTTTGTTTTGTTACTATTAGCTGCATATGCTAAATAAAGATTTATTTATTTATTTATTTATTTATTTAATTCGGGTGAACATGGCGCATGTAGAAGCACTTTCAAGCGTAGCTCATACTGTTATTATAGCCACAATTTGAGGCATGTCTGTAAACGCATCAGCATGGGGAAAGGCCATTTCATATGTGGCTATATAGTGGATGGGCACCACACCAGAATAATTCCAGAATATTACACAAAACAATATCGATATTTATGTGACATGTGCGCTCGAATCTAATTATTCATGAAGTATCGCCGCTGAAATGCTCCTTAAAAGACTTCTTAAGAAATACAATTATAAATACAATACAAATAAGTAATCTCCACCGTGCAACATTAACCGAATTAAACCTATTTTATTTTGCAGTTTAAAACCATTTTAAATCGTTTTTTTTTATCCGAACGGGTCTATTAACAACTCCACAAAGACCCGAAAAACAATACCCAAAAAAAGATATAAATTGTAGAATCTATTTAGATTTCACTTCGGGGCAAACGCTAAATTCACCGAGAGGAATGCACAGCCCGTATAAACGTAGATAATTAATGATTGTAATTTTCATTTTCATTATATTTCAAAAGAACCGCCAAGTAATGTCTTATTTGAATGAAAGCGGGGGGAAAGCCGACTGATAAAGGGGTCAACTGGTTTTTTTTTTTAAAACAATGTGATATAATTAATAAAGCTTAGTTCTTAATTATATTATGTTGAAAGGGTAAAATATTATTATTATTACGTTTATCATCAAATAGATATTCAGTTGGGTATACCAGGGTATAAAGAGAAGTAAAGTATTCAAATAAAGCATCCGAATTTTAAATTGACATAAAACAAGAACCAAATTAGATGTCTTGAAACCTTATTTTATGTGAAATAATATTCAATGGCATTAATGTGTCTGCTACTTCCGATATTCTGTAAATCCAATTTCCGACCACTTTTTCAAGCAATTGGGGGTCTTATATCCGCAATTGTCCGAGTTATGTTGACTTTCAAGGCACCAATTGTTGCTGGTTTTTCGGCATCGACCAAAGGTTTAACATAAATCTAATGAAAATCATCTAAAAGTTAAACATCATCTTTCTGGCCAATTAACAGATCCGTTCCTCGAAATAATTTTGTCGCCGAGTTGTTATCTCAATAAAACGATTGTTACTTTGGCTGTATGACATGTGGAGCCATCCTGTAGGAACTACATCTCCTCCAGATCAACACCATTCAAATGTGGAATTACATAATCATTGATCATCGCTCTATAACTATCCCCGTTAAGAAATTGATATATTTGGATCTTCATCAACACTGCCAGCCAACCGGCAATAGCGGCGATATTTTCTTTGAAACTCACTTTACTTTATTCGCAATACTTTCTTCTTGTTTTTGTTTTAATATCGAGCAGCGTGAAATGTGTTCGGAATTTGTCGATAATTCGGCGAATACATCGTTCGTTGATCGATTATGTGCACCATTAAAACACACATTAATAGACTATTAGTCCGGGAGTACATCCGATCGTTTGTGTCCCATTTATTTGGAACATGCAGGCGTTTCGCCAAGGTCACACTTGGCATTCTCAATGCTTGTCTGAAGACTGACAGTCTGACTTAGTCTGTGTGACCTTGGCGAAACGTCTGCATGCATATATATATATATATATATATATATATATATATATATATATATATATATATATATATATATATATATATATATATATATATATATATATATATATATTCAAATCAAGTCAAGCAAATATATTGTTATTTGCTTGACTGGAGACGAGCCCCACCCATCCCTTCAATTGGAAAGCATATGTTTCGTGTCTTGATGTTTAGACTCTTCAGGCTACCTACACATCAAGAATACAGAGACCCTATCCACAGCCAACAACTAATGTTTTCGCCGACTTCCCATCGGATGGGACGCAATCTGATACTGCAATATATGCAATCTGATACTGCAATCTGATACTGCAATTCGCTGGTCCAGTTACAATCAAGGAAATAACCAAAATTCTACAAGAAGTTTGGCGAACCGAACGGACTCCGGAAGATTGGAAAGATTATCTAATCCATCCACTACACAAGAAAGGAGGTAGAACGGATGTAAACAACTATAGAGGGATAGAGCACAAGGACAGCTAGAACCTAAAATTGGTGAATATCAAGCAGGTTTTCGACCGGGCAGATCCTGCCCTGAACAGATCCTGAATCTAAAGTTGATCTTAAGACATCAAAAATTGTACGATAAAGATCTCGTCTGTATATTTGTCGATTTCAAAAAAGCATATGATTCTATTGACCGCGAATCTTTATTCTAAATCTTAAAAGAACAAGGACTAGATCTGAAATCGCTGGCAACTATTAAAGCAACATTAACTAACACAAGGTCAAAAGTTAAATTCATGGGTGACATCTCAGAGGCCTTCGAAATTAAAACTGGAGTGAGAGAAGGGGATGGACTCTCGCCACTCTTATTTAACTGTATTCTACAAAAAGTAATACAGGAGTGGCGTGAAAGAAAGCCAGCCCTGAATATTGACCAGCCCATTAAACTGGGGAGAACCAAATTCAAAATTGATTGTCTGGCGTTTGCTGATGATCTAGCAATTTTAGCTCAAGATGTATTAACGACACAGAAACAGATTGAAATCCTAAAAGAAACAGCAGAAAAGGTAGGACTCAATTTCCTTTGAAAAGACACAATACATGACCTACAACAGACTAAGAACACCATTTCTAAAAACAAAATATGGTAACATCAGACGAGTCACTCAATTAAAATATTTGGGTGAAATAATCATGGAAAATGGGTTGGAAAAAGCGGCCAATAAGGGTAGATGTCAAAAAATGGAAACGACATTGAGACTTACATAAAATATTTTCAATAAAAAATGCCTATCTAAAAACACAAAACTGAGACATTACAACACAGTTATTAAGCCAGAATGTTTATATGGGGGAGAAACGCTCATTTTGAATAGAAAGAGGGACATCGAGGACATTGAAAAGAAGGAAAGAAAAATCATAAAAAAATCCTAGGCCCCAAACAACTAAATAGCACAACATACTGACTTCGAGAAAACCAAGAAATCAAACAATACACAGATATACATAGCGATATGAGAAAAAGAAGACTTAAGTTTTACGGACACATAAAACGGATGAATCCGAGTAGGCTAACTAGACAAATAGTCGAATTTTATGAAAATAGGAGTAGAGCTAAAGTAGAAATAATTAAATGGATTGCTGCAATTAAATAGGACCTAAGATCAGCAAATATTACACAAAGTGAAATTCAGGATAGAGGCCGTTTCAGACACAAGGTTGACGTTTGGAAGGTTGGCCAGGGAGAAAAATGTAGGAAGACTGGAACAACTTGGTCTGACGAAAGGAAAAAAGCTGATAGCGAAAGAATGAAATTAGTATGGGCGCAAAGGAAGGCTAACAACAACAAACGCCTCTAATTGTACTTCACGTGATCCACCAGGGCCCATACGTGAATAATAATAATATATATAATGGACAATTAGCCGCTCTTTTCCGCGACTTCATTTTCCGTCATCCAGTACGCTCTTTTTTTTTATCTTTAACAATCGCCGTAATCGGGTCCCCAATCGCTTTTGCACATGGACAACACATTCAAATTTAGTGCTTTCTACTGCATTTCCATAGGGTTTCCCATTACCTAGAGCCTGGTATGCCTAGAAGTTTCTGTCTCCGAGACCTTGAACATACCGTACTCCTCTTTCGGGTAAAGACCACTCAGAAATTTTTCTAGTTCCAACTGTCTCGATTCCTCCAGTTACACCAATGTAATTTAGTGTACATTTGTCAGGCACACTGTTTTTCGCATCAACGTTACAGAGACTTCCAAGACTTTTCCCGTGTCTACACTCGCCGCACTCATAACACCCTTTAGGGAGGTATGTCTTCGCTTTTACCAGATGCCGTCAAAAGCAGCGGTTATATTAGGGTTTGTCTCATTCTCTAAAACTGTTTCTTGTGCAGCAGTTTTCATGGGCTCTTGTGCTACTTGCTGTACAGCATTTGATCTATTGATTTTTCGACATAGTCTCCTCTACACTCTGTACGTTTTTCCCAGCTCTTTGGAAACTTGTGAATTCCTTGCTCATAGAAACTTTGAGTTTGGGTCATCAGCCAATTGCTCACGCATCAGCCAATGGGTCATCTTGGGTCATCAGCCAAGTCCTCAACATCTTGATCGTTGTTGAATCGTACCTCTCCAAATGCATCTTTCAAGAGAGCAAACAAAACTAATCACAGGGTGATAAATCTGGGCTGTACGGAGGTTGTTCAAGTGTATCCCAATGCATATTCTCCAGTTTTCCTTCGTCAAAACCACTGGGTGTGTCCTGGCGTTGTCATCAAGAAGGAGGACGCCTCTGATGGGGACACAGCGTCTTTTGCTGACAGCAGTAGGCAGCATTAAACGTACGTCGATCATTTTGAAAATCAATCAGCAAAACTCCCTTCCAGGCGAAAAAAAATGTTGCGAGACCCTTACCGGCTGAGAGACGGGTTTTAGCCCTTACAGGGGAGGTTTCATTTTTGATTCTGGATTGTAATAATGCACCCACATTTAATCACATGTCACGATACGCTTCAAAAACACTTTCCACACTTTCTCCTCCATTCTTGAACTTTTTGGTTGAATCAAACACTTGTGTCTTAGACAAGGTATCGTCCCCATACTGAACCTTCAACTGAGTTAATATTTCGGATGGTTTAACACCTTTCTTGGTAAAAACCTATTATAACCCGTTACATAACGGACGGTGGAACCTGTTGCTCACTCATGGCTTTACTAACAAAATAACTGAGAGAAACAGCTCACCGAACGTTTCCCCCACTCCTAATACATTGCACTGCAACGACCTATACTAACAGCCCGCTCGTGATTGTCTGAGGAAAGTAATTGTAAAATTCCGGTTTATATTTGATTCACCCTCGTAAATACCTTATAAAAATCATATGAAAATTATAGCCATTAAAAACACCTATTTATAGTCCTGGCTGATAAATAAGGCCCCTGACTTAACGGCAAAAGCGAATTCTATTTTCGATGCGAACCATCACAGACTGCGAGGGACGCAAAATCTCAATTTTATTTCAGACTTTTGTTCTTTGTTTCGCGAATCCTTCTCGGATCGCTCCTTATTTATGTTAATTATTGTTTTATGTGGCGAATCGCTGAATGTTAGAAAAGCAATTAGAAACACGTCGTTACCGAAAGCTCGTTTGCGAGTGACCATCGAAGTTATGAGATTTGCCTGCATTATAATTGGAATAATTTCCATTTGGAAGGCTGTAAGGGCGGGTTAGTTTATACCCAACCAGTTGTTCAAAACTACAGCATTAATGGAATACTTTATGTTTGCTGTTATAATGTTTAATATTAGATCTTTAGCTTAATTCCCATCCATCCAGTGCAGGACCCATTCGAATCAGACAGAGATAACAAAAATAATAAAACATCACTTTAGTCAGTAAAATTATTCACAAAAGTTCTGATTCAACGAATTTCTCTACATTCCCCAGAAATAACACTATGTGACTATTAATCTGTTTTTTTTCCAATATTCCATTCATTTCATTTTTTTATTCTCGCTTTTATATAAATACTCGTTATCAAAAATACTATTCCTTTATTATCTTAATACAGTACATTTTGTTCCTTTGATTAATGGCTAATTTTATTAATTAATTCATTTATTCATTTACTACTTCTGAATCAGATTTACTTTGTCGCATTGATATGATAATTTAGAGCTAAAATTCTGATAGGTAAATTAATAAGAGAATATTAATGAACTATTACATTGGTGGCGTAAAAGAAGATAACCCATTTAAAATTCAAAAAAATGTAAGAAAACTAATGTAAATATTCATTATGCAATAAGTAATTTGAAGTACAGTTCCTTAAGTTTTTAAGTTAGTTACAAAAAATCACAATTTATATTTATGATATTAAAATAAACTGTATAATTATTAATACATTATTATTTATTTAATGTGTTTTAAAAGATGTGGCTTGCAACAGCGCATTTCTGTTTACATATGTGTGTGTGTGTATATATATATATATATATATATATATATATATATATATATATATATATATATATATATATATATATATATATATATATATATATGTATATATATATATATATATATATATATATATATATATATATATATATATATATATATATATATATCATCATCATCATCATCAGCCCGTATCGATCCACTGCAGGATGAAGGCCTCTTCAGCATGCTTCCAACCTTCACGGTCCTAGGCTTTCCTCTGCCAGTCGGGTCCAATATACTTAACGATGTCATCAATCCATCGTGCTTTCGGTCTTCTTCGCGGACGTTTGCGATCAAGCGGTATCCACTCCAGGATTGCCTTGGTCCATCTGTCGTCCCATCGCCTCGCTATATGGCCTGCCCATCTCCATTTCAATTGTTTTACTCTTCCAATGATGTCACAGACATTTGTTTGTTCCCTGATCCATGCGCAGGACTTTCTGTCTCGTCTTGTAATGCCAAGCATACATCTTTCCATTCCCCTCTGTGCTACCCGAAGTTTTTGAATTGATTGCGATGTGAGTGTCCAGGTTTCACTTCGATATGTCATAACGGGTAGAACGCACTGATCGAATACTTTTCTTTTCAGGCAAAGTGGGAGTCTGCTCTTAAACACTATATTGAGCCTACCAAATGCCTGCCAGCCACATTTAACACGCCGTTCCACCTCCCGGGCGGTATTCCCCTCCATTGAAATCCTCTGCCCAAGATATATAAAGCTGTCCACAATCTCTAAATCCCTTGCTAAAACTGAAATTCTTCTGTCCTTAGCGAAGTTATTGAACATAACCTGACTCTTTTTCAGGTTTATTTTCAAGCCAAATGGTTCGCCAGCCCTTTGCAGTTCTTGTATGCGTCTTTGCAGCTCCTCTGGGTCTTGTGAAATGAGAATAATATCATCTGCAAATCTAAGATGGTTTAAGTTTGCACCATTGATCTTTACACCATCCTGTTCCCAATCCAGTTTACGGAATACTTCTTCAAGACCAGCCGAGAAAAGAATAGGCGATATTGCGTCACCCTGCCGTACACCTCGTATCGCACCTCTATATATATATATATATATATATATATATATATATATATATATATATATATATATATATATATATATCATGATCACTGAAACAATGAATTTTTGTTCATTTAGATTTCGAGAGAAATCTGTGGGGGAAGTGTATCGAACTAATAGGAGGGAGACTAAAAAGACCAATATTTCATAAAAGTATCTCACTTTTTACTCTACCCACGTATTTGTGAATATTCATCGTAATCTCCAAAAAAAATCAATATTGCTGACGTAGTCAGTTTAAATTAGAATTCATCGAAAGTTACTACTGAACACAGTAGTATATATTGTTATATACAATATTAACAATTGCTGAGTGAAAATTTTACACGGACTTATCATATTTTAAGGCCGACCATGCCGTAAAAGGAAACTTAATATTTTAGCTCCGGCTCAAGTTTAACTTTTACTTCTTATTGCAATCAAGCATTTTGTCCAATCCCTTATATGGTTTAACTTTATAAAAATAACTATTATACGGTGTGCCACAGAGAAACAGGCAATTATGAATGAATATATATATATATATATATATATATATATATATATATATATATATATATATATATATATATATATATATATATATATATATATATATAATGATAATAATTAAAACACTTGGTATTTGTTTCACAATATATTCAAGATATTCTCTAACATGTTTCGGCCTCGCGACCATTCTCAAAGAGAGTTATGTATAAAATTAAGTTTATACATAACTCTCTTTGAGAATGGTCGCGAGGCCGAAACATGTTAGAGAATATCTTGAATATATTGTGAAACAAATACCAAGTGTTTTAATTATTATCATTGTTACTATGTTTCACCAAGAACCAACCGCGCAATCAATCAAAACTATATATATATATATATATATATATATATATATATATATATATATATATATATATATATATATATATATATATATATATATATATATATATATATATATATATATACATATATACATATACATATACATATTATATACCAAATGAAGGTTTAGAAAGAGTGCGCACAAAAATAAAGAACTTTTTTCTCTATTTCTTTATTTCTTTTTTATTATTATTATAATCGATTTTTACCATTTCGATTCGAAAAATGAAAATTTAGATGATTTTATTAAGAACTTTAATAGTAAATCCGAAAATATAATATTCACGCATGAACTCGAAAACAACGATAGTTTACCATTTCTGGATGTGTTAGTCAGTAGAAATAATAAAAATAGGTTAGATTTTGATATTTTCAGAAAAACCACCACCACTTCGAGATACATTCCTAGCGATTCAAATCATAGCTTTCAAAATAAGATGGCTAGTTTAAATTTTATGGTAAATAGATTAATTAATTTTCCTTTAACTAAAGATAATTATAACAAAGAATTAAAATTAATTAGGGAGGTATCTGAAGTGAATGGTTATAATAAGGACATTATAGATAAACTAATTAGAAAATATAAGTTCAGAAAATTACTGAAAGAATCTTCGACTTTTTAAAATGATCAGAACACAAAGAAATTCATGGTAATACCATTTGATGCCCAGTTGACAAGAGGACTAGACAAAATTTTGAAAAAAGTGGACATTAAGGTTGTGTACAAACCATATAATAAATTAAGAGAAGTTCTGGGTAATCCAAAGGATAAAGTAGAGCAGCATGAAAAGTCGGAGATTTACGAAATTAGTTATCAAGACTGTGATCGAAGGTATATGGGGCAAATAAAAAGATCCATATTGACAAGATATAAAGAACATATTGCCCACATTAGATATGGGAGAAATCAAAAATCTTGTGTTGCCCAACATGCAATTGAACATGACCACAGTATAGATATTAGTAATTTAAGACTAATTAAACGTGTTAATAATAATAGGGCTTTGGATGCATATGAAAGCATTCAAATAGAAAAATGTAAGAAAATCATGTACCGAGATAAAGGACCGATTCCTTTCAGTCAACTTTTTCAATTATTAATGTAAGGCTTCACGGTTCATGATTTTTACACGCTTCGTTAAGTATGGTTTTCATATAAATAGAACATAATTTAGTTTTAGAATTAGATTAAATCATCTCCTGATGATGCTAACATGGTTAGCGAAACGTGCGTCGAGCAGTTCAAAAAAGTGTTTTGGTGTTTAGTGGTAAATGTCTTCAAGTTTAAGAACAAACTAGTCAAAATCAACTTATTAGTTATTAGTAGTATTGGATAGCTTTTATTTTCCAAAACTGGGGCCCGTCCTCTCAGCATGGAGTCTATAACATTACAACAAACTTCAATCCGAATGGAATAGTAGATTTCTTGAACAGTCTCCCATATTTTTTTGGTATTTGATGTTTTCCTTAAAGTTACATATGTCTTCAAAATGTTCTACAAATTTTCTATAGGATTCATATCCGGTGACTGAGAAGGTCAAAGAAAAAAATATTGTCGTATCTAGTCAAGTTTTCACAGTTTTGGCGATGTGTTTGGGATCATTGTCATGCTGAAAGTTCCACCGTAATGGCATATGTTCTTCGGCATAAGGCAACATAATATTCTGTAAGATGTTTATGTAAATTTCTTTGGTCGTGTTTTGTTTTATCCAATGAATTGGACCTACTCCGGCATATGAAAATAATCCCGAAATGTTAATATTGCCATCACCATGTTTGAACCAATCAATAGTATTTTTGGATTCAAATGTTCATTCACATAAATGTATTTTAGTTTCGTCCGAAAAAAGGATATTTGTCCAATGTTCTCAATTTAAATTATTTCGTGCTAACACATTGGTTGTTTTAAGTGTTTTTTATTCAAATATGGAACTTTCCTTGTAATTCTGTAATTATAGCCAAATTATTGCAAACGTTTCCTAATACTTCTCGTACTGATTGGTAAATGTAATTCCCGTTTGGCGACCATTGACGTCAAAAAAGGATTTTACACCCTTCGTGAATTGAACGAGCATCTTCTCGACTAGAAGTTTTTCGTATCCGGCCTCGAAACTCTGGTTTCCGCTCTATGTTTTTTCCTTTTAATACTATTGTAAGAACGCAAGGAGATCTTTTCAAAGTTTAACAAATAAATATATATGATTTTTGTGTTCTCGCAATTGCACAATTAACCGCCGTTCTTCGTCAGTACAATGTTTAGCACGATCAATTGTTTTTAAAATATTTGTATACCCAGACAACTTACACTAACAATACCTACCAATCAAGCAATAAAAAATAATTTTTGATAAAATGTGAACTAAAGTTTTTCAGTCGAGTACACTGAGCTCTGCAAAACTATAAGAAAACGTATCAGAGAGGATACGCGCCTATTCAACATGCAGCTAGTGCAAAAAAACCTGGAAGAAAACAAAGGAATTAATAAGGCTAAACAGAAGCTGAGAAAGAAAAGAACGCAAATATATGCCTTAAGGCGTGAGGATGGCACAGTATGCAGGGCGCGTACGCAAATGTTAGAGGTTGTCAGAAAATTTTATTCCCAGTTATATGTAGATCAGAACCAATCAAAGACAACAATACCCACGGAAGAACAAATGCTAGATATCCTAGTAGAGGGAACGGCAAGGCTCCAGGAAAGGATAGTGTAACTGTCGAAATGTTAAAAGCTGATGGTCGGACGTTACATAAAACACTGGCAAAATTATACTCAAAATGTGTCAAATAACAAAAAGTACCTGACTTATGGAAAAATGCAGAAGTGACCCTTTTACATAAAAAGGGGGCACAGGAAGATTTAAAGAACTACTGTCCAATAAGCCTCCTATCAGTAATGTACAAAGTTTTCACTAAGATAATTTCTAAAAGAATATTAAAAAAAACTGAATGATGCACAACCAAGAGAACACGCAGGATTTAGAAGTGATTTAGTTATTATTGTGATAAGATTTAGTTATACAGCAGGCCATAGAAGGGCACAACGAATACACCATGCCACTGTGCTTGTGTGAACCATCGACATCTACTACAAGACCAAATCACTATGGACGGAAGAAAACGCTCTCTGTTTGGTGAGATCAGAAGGGTGTGATCTCTTATGAGCTGTTCAAACCTGGCAAAACCAGCCTATATATATATATATATATATATATATATATATATATATATATATATATATATATATATATATATATATATATATATATATATATATATATATATATATATATATCAGGTTTACATATCCTTAACCAAGGATAAAGCATATGTAAACCTATTAGGATCGATATATGATGGAGCTATAGCCACAATTCACCTTGATGATCCTGAAGAGAGAATTATTGTAGAACGAGGTGTACGGCAGAGTGACGCAATATCGCCTATTCTTTTCTCGGCTGGCCTTGAGGAAGCATTCCGTAAATTGGATTGGGAACAGGATGGTATAAAGATCAATGGTTCAAACTTAAACCATCTTAGATTTGCAGATGATATTGTTCTCCTTTCAGAAGACCCAGAGGAACTGCAAAGGCGCATACAAGAACAGCAAAAAGCTGGCGAACCATTTGGTTTGAAAATAAACCTGAAAAAGAGTCAGATTATGTTCAATAACTTCGCTCAGGGCAGAAGAATTTTAGTTTTAAGAAGGGATTTGGAGATTGTGGACTGCTTTATATATCTTGGGTAAAGGATTTCAATGGTGGGGAATATCGCCCGGGAGGTGGAACGACGTGTTAAATGTAGCTGGCAGGCATTTGGCCGGCTCAACATTGTGTTGAAGAGCAGACTCCCACTTTGCCTGAAAAGAAAAGTCTTCGATCAGTGCGTTCTATCCGTTATGACATACGGAAGTGAAACCTGGACACTCACATCGCAATCGATTCAAAAACTTCGGGTAGCACAGAGGGGAATGGAAAGATGTATGCTTGGTATTACAAGACGTGACAGAAATATATATATATATATATATATATATATATATATATATATATATATATATATATATATATATATATATATGGGCTGGCGAACCAATTTACCATAAATTGATAAATTGATTTCCGGTAAATTACTGTATATTATTTAGGCAATTAACAGAGACATGCTTCAAAGAAATTAAGGAAATAATGTTTTTTAAGAAAAATATCGAAACAAGAATAAGTTTATCTTTTCCGTATAGTGCGTTACTTTACGATGGTATATGCGTGGAATGTGGGTAGAATATGGGTGTTTAAAGACCTAGTGTCTACAAGAAAAATACAACAAACAATGCCCACTGTTTTCTTGAATGATTCCGCCTGTAGTTAAAAAAAACCGATGCGTGGCTTACGTATTTGTCCACACTTAAGACAGGGAAAGTCATCTTTAAGATGTTTCGTAGCTTTTTGATCTCGTTAATGGGGAAGCAGCAATGTCTATGGCTCTACGTCACGTCCTTCTATTGTATGCGATCTCTTTCCAGTTGTTGACAATTCTCAGACCCTTCAGATTTGTATGTACAACGTTAATAAAATGCTTTGTTTGACCTTCTTGTTTTTTTTTACCTCAAAGCAGCCACCGTACAATAAACAAATAGTTCTGTTTAAGTACAACATTTTTCATGGGGTTTCAGGGTTTTCAATCCCTTTCTATGCTAAAGTTTCAGTAGGGGTTTAGTGAATATGATGTACGGAATTCAGATCCCATGTTCGTATATTGTTATTGATATGACTACCACTTTATCATCATAATCAACTGTGGTTCGACCCCTGCTTTATTTTAAAACTTGGCACAGTTCTAGTCTTAGTTTTCCAGTTTGATTTATTTGGTATTTAAGTGTACTTTGGAACATTTTCCTTGACCAGTTTTCTACTAGTGTTTGATGAATATTATTTGGCAGCTTGTCCTTAGTCCATTTTCGTGATATGCCGGTTCTGTCAATCTTAATCTATTGATAATATAGTTTCAGTATTTTTCTTTTAAAGTCTTTTACAATTTGTTGAGTATTGAGTCCACAGTTCTTTGCATAGCTGCATAATCTCGCGCTCATACATAAAAGCTTTTCAAGTTTTTTCCTTTGTTTATGAATAAAGAAATATACTTCACTCCTCAGGAGTTTAATCAAATTTTATATATTAAAGTGACTCCACTGCGAAATATGCAGTCGCCGGTTTTAAACAAAAACCTTAATGAGTGAAATAAGTCGTGAAATGATTTCAAATATATCAAAAAGATCATGTTGTGTAGTGGAATTTTGAAGGAATAATTAACTTTGATTCAATTTATCGCCTGATCATTATATGTTCGCGAATTGGGCTCAAACACCTTACGGTGACTCACACCTGGATCCTGACTAGGAGAAACGTGGATAAAGTGATAAGGACCCAATGAGCTGTGGAGCATCAAATGATCAGTTTGAGTCATGAATTGATCGAAAAGCGACCAGAAGACCAACGCCCCATCACACACTTTCCATGAAACACTTAATAATGGAGATATCGAAACATTACTTGATGACTGGACCACCTCAAAAGATCTACGGTATCCTATTGCCCGAGAGATGGGAAAAATGTATAGCAACCGATGGCACACACTCGAATAAACTATTTTTACCTTTCTATATATATATATATATATATATATATATATATATATATATATATATATATATATATATATATATAGGTTGGTTTTGCCAGGTTTGAACAGCTCATAAGAGATCACACCCTTCTGATCTCACCAAACAGAGAGCGTTTTCTTCCGTCCATAGTGATTTGGTCTTGTAGTAGATGTCGATGGTTCGCCTGGAGTTACCCATGATCTTTTTCGCTTAGGTTTCTCAAGTTTTTTCATCGCCAATCACAATTCGATACAGAAATTACTTTCTTTTGTACACAGCGAACTAACAGCATTTCACAAGTGGTTTTTCTCATGGATTTCAAATGTATAGAGACTTCTCGCATAACATTTTATTGATGCACGAGTTGTGATTTGCTGTCTTCAAACTTTTTCGGTGGTCTTCCACGTTCTTCGTTTCTCACATCAAAATCACCACTTTTGAATTTTTTCAACCACTCAAAGCAGTATGATTGACCAAGAGCATACTCACCGTAAGCTTCGACAAGCATTCGATGCTATTCTGCAGCAGTTTTCTTCAAACAGTAATGGAAAATCAATGCTTACCACATGGTAGTTCATTGTTGTGAGTTGTATATTTTTGTTGGATGTCAACAAGGAAATGGCGTCAATGACGCGGTTTGACAGTTGACAGCTATAGGCACATATTACATTGACAGCTATGGGCAAATTCCGGTTTTATATTTACAGACCTGGTACATGACCCTGACAAATCTTTAGTTATAAAAATTCAGTTTTTTTTTCAAAACCATCAAATATATCGTTATTATAATTCTAGTCATTTGAGAGTCCTCTTGCATCATCGCGAAAGGTGACTGACTTCAAACTTATCCTTTTATTTTAATTTTATTATTAGAGATATAGCACCGATGTCGATGTCGATTATCAAATTTTTCACATGCCGGTATCATCAAACAACTTTTAAAGAACCAGTTACGGTCTGAATAAATTACACCGTTCCACCTACGACAAGTCTAATCGTTTTTTTTTTTCATTTCAAATATATTAATATTAATTAATCGGTTCCATAATTAGTGTAAAAGTGGAAAGTAAAGGTATAGATCCGATTTAAGTCATAAATAAATGATATAATAAATGGATTATTACGACTTTAATCGTTGCCAATTAGAACCGATTAAAATCATAAGAAAAAAGGGCTTAACATAATTTAAATGAAGAAATATGCAAACAAAAAAGGCACAGTCATACTTATTTCATTTAAATTAATGATAAAATGCTCAAATAAAAAGCAGCAAGTGGAGTAGATTATTTTTTATCTACATATGTCGATATAAGATTATGTTTCTGACGCAGTAATTTCAATGTGAGGAATAAAAAAGTTACATGGTGCCATTTCAAGCGAATTCGGAGTTGGGAGAATCTAATTTTTTAAACTTGAATGATAAAAACGAATGATATAGACCGACTTGAGACCATGATAATTGTCCAATCCTTCAGGCGCCATCAAATGTCAACAAGCGTCTTCCGAGACCGGTTTCTGGCCTTAAACCGTTGGCCGACTTGAGTTACATTTTTGAAAGCAACTGAAGGATTGACTAAGATTTCCGACCATATATATATATATATATATATATATATATATATATATATATATATATATATATATATATATATATATATATATATATATATATATATATATATATATATATATTATTATTATTATTATTCACGTATGGGCCCTGGTGGACCACGCAAAGTACAATTAGAGGCGTTTGTTGTTGTCAGCCTTCCTTTGTGCCCATACGAATTTCATTCTTTCGCTATGAGCTTTTTTCCTTTCGTCAGACCAAGTTGGTCCAGTCTTCCTACATTTTTCTTTCTGGCCAACCTTCCAAACGTCAACCTTGTGTCTGAAACAGCCTCTATCCTGAATTTCACTTTGTGTAATATTCGCTGATCTTAGGTCCTCTTTAATTGCAGCAATCCATTTAATTATTTCTACTTTAGCTTTACTCCTATTTTCATAAAATTCGACTAATTTGAATTGTTTTTGGTAATCTAGTGCAGATCACATTTTTGAGGACTTCATTCATCGGGAGTTGAATGAATTCTCCTATGGCGACACGTACGAAGTAGCGTTTTATTTGAAAGGTTCCATGAAAAAAAATACAAACTTACATTTAAAATTTTTATTTAAAAATTTTAAATGTAAGTTTGTATTTTTTTATATAAAATTAATTTTTATTTTAGAAGTATTCTGTTGATGGTTCGTCGTAGAATCAAAACGTAAATAAAACAATACAAAATTAAAACTTATTTACACTGACCGAAAATCCCAATAAATTCGTTCGTAACACTATTACAATGTGAACCCGATAAACGAAACGTCTACAACGAAAAAGTTTACTTTTTTTTTTTAACTGAAGATCAACGAAAGCGTATATTAGAGCGGAATTTAATGTTTTCAAGTTAAAATTAATATTAGTAAACCATACACTCAAAGGCAGGTTGTCCTCGTCCTCCTCAGCTTGTTTAATAGGCCATTCGGTGAGAGGTAAGTCATCGTCATCAGCGAACTCGCAAAGGAAGGGTCATACATGTTTGAAACAATTCTCATTTGTTTTTTGGGAAACCTGTTGTCAAGCTTTAGAAACCATTTCAATAGCATCAAACATATTTTTTACTATTTGTGTGCTATTTTCAATACACTTATGATTACTGATTATAAGCTGGCATCAATAATAAACGTTCAAACTGTGAATAACACCTTAAAAAAATTTTAGTGGGAATAAATCCAATTTAATGTTTTTTAGATTCGTTAGATGGAGATGAGCAGGACAGTTATCAACAAGCAATAATGTGTGCCTATTTTCTCTTATCAGTTGTTTGTCCCATGATTTTAATTAATTTTCGAAAATATCAGCGGTCATTCACGCTCGCTTGTTTGCAGTATAATTAACTTGTGATTTTTTTACTTTTTTAAAACACTTGGGTTTGTGAAATTTGCCAATAACTTTTAGTTATGTTTGCGTTTTTCAGTTCCGGTCATGTTTGGATACACAAGCGGTTATTCTTTCCTTCGATCGTTTTCCCCTGATACATTTTTCACCCTTAAAGATCATACGATTTGAATGCAAGTTCGTAAAAAAGGCCAAGTTCATCGGCATTAAAAACATCGCTAGCATCATAGTTGCTAAGATGTGGAACTAATCTTGATTTAACCCAATCCATCGTATTTTCCAAATCCATTTCGCAAAACATTTTCGCAAACTCTTCAACCTTTTCCTGAAGAATGGACCCAGTAATTGTAGTATTCATGTTTCTTTGATACGTAAACCATTGAAGTAATGCTTCATCGATGTTTTTTTAACAGGTTTGCAAATTCTTTTACCATGTTTCGAAACTCCGCGGAATTGCAATATTTTATGTTTGTTTTTCAGTATTGTGGACACCGTTGTCTTTTTCAGAGCCCTGGATTTGCAGTTGTCGACTTATTTGCCACCATTTTCTATCACCTGAATTACTGAAAATAAAATTAATTAAAAATAAAAAGTACCTTATATATTAATACGCGGTGTTGTATTTTAATTCACGATGTTTTCCAATGATCCGGCGAACCGACAACGAACAGCTAGTAACTCATCTACAACTGAGCTAGTTCGTTCAATTTTTTCTTTCCGTCGTGAATTGACACAATGTACTGAACCCAGCAGTATATGAATGACATTTACAAAGCAAACAGTGTTGCCGCTATTACGTTTCAAAGTTATGACACTCTTATCGGAAAACCTTTTGTATACACTGACTTAATATTATGATAATTGAATAAATTTATATAAAGATGACAGACATTTTCCAAAAAAGAATCAACATCATTGTCTTTTGGTAAAATATCAGAACTTTTATTAAGTCCGTACCCTCAAGAAGAACTTTTAACGAGTCAGTTTGTCCTGTTTAACAATTCCGCCTACGCCGGATGTATTTCTTTCTCATGAATAAATTAATATTAATGCTTTAATATCGTAATTAGGATAAAAGTTGTAACTACAACTTTAGATCCAATTTAAAAGTGACATCGGTACACCGACTAATTATAACGGTAGGATAGGAGCACCATAAAAAATTGTCTTATTACAACATATGGCTTAATAAACCATGACCAATTAAGACTGTTTAATTATTCTAATTATTGACTCGTTCGAAATATACATGGACAAAAAAAGGACGACGAGGAAAAAAAAAGAAGAAATTCGAGATCTGGACGAAAAGTTCGAACACTTCAACCTGCTGCACAATTTCAAGGCCAAGAGAGGATATATACCGGGATTAGTCAATTTTAAGTGTTGTTATTTTTTTACTTTACCATGAAAAGGACCGTTCGAGGAAAATGTTTTTAATGTTAACAATTAAACGTGTTTTCATTTAAAGGACTCAGAGCAAACTGTCGAAAGTGTAGTAAAAAAATCTAAGAGAGGTTATGCAACAACTGGTATTTTTTCGATTAGTGCTTGTGCAGTGGACGTGGAGCCATGGGCGTACCCAGCTTTTGGCGGGGAGGGGAGGGGTCAATCAGGAATTTCCTATAGGGAAATTGGCATGTTGAATTATTTTAATATAAAAAATTGCATTTATTAGATTAGGTACTTAAGTAATTAAGTATTTATTTCAAAAGCAATCTTCGTGGACCTTCTGCAAAGCGGCTTAAAACAGCTTCTGTGAAGCCCGTTTAGTCTTTCTTCAATCATTGTTGATCTTACTCATTGTATCTTATCTTATCTTGTTTTTACGCATTTGAGAGTACTAAATGACTTTTCAATGGTAGCTGTAGGTATTGCCAATAAAATATGTAGTACCGTGTTAACGTTTGAATAGAAAGTTTCTGCATATTGAAACACGTCTGTTATCTCCAAAATTTTGAGATTCTCCTCCTTGTTTGTCGGCTTGTGTCAGCTCGGCTTCTGACGCAATCTTCTCTAATTCATAAAATTTGGAGACTTCTTCCATACGAATGTTTAAATCTGAAACAGTAATTTTTGCTATCTGAACAGGGTGTAACAACGATAGAGCAAACGCCGGCGATTGGTATTGACTAAACTTCGCTTCCAATGAGGATAAAAACGAGTCCAAATGGAGCACGTATAGCGAGCAGCGAAAATACTCGCTTAATGAAGCAGCTGGATGATTGGCTCTGTAGTTTTGGTTTTTGGTTGGGCCCTTGGAAGACGCAGTTCTGAGTTCAAATCTTTAGCTATTTCACTGCGTTCTTCGACAGAACGTCTGTGTTCCGCAACTGCAGTTGATTTATTTGGATGTGCTCTGCACACTTGATTGAGTCCAGGTTTTTAGATTGCAATATGTTCGCGACTGGTTCCAGCACGGAATTGGATTTGTCTATAATACATAAAGCCAATATGAATGTGGTTTGTCCAACTGCCGATGACAATTGAAAAACCACTTTTCTTGTCGCGGAATCCCCTTCTTGAGAAACCTTTTCCAGATCTTTCACAATTTCAATGAAATGCTTCTTAAACAATGACATACTTTTTTATTTTTGGGACCACCTTGTTTCACACAGCAATAGCATTTTGAAGCATATTTTCCAAGGACCGTTCGATGAAAATGTTTTTAATCTTTAACAATTGAACGTGCTTTCATTTAAAGGAATCAGAGCAAACTGTCGAAAGTGTAGTAAAAAAAATCTAAGAGAGGTTATGCAACAACTGGTATTTTTTCGATTAGTGCTTGTGCAGTGGACCTGGAGCCATGGGCGTACCCAGCTTTTGGCGGGGAGGGGAGGGGTCAATCAGAAATTTCCTATAGGTAAATTGGCATGTTGAATTATTTTAATATAAAAAATTGCATTTATTAGATTAGGTACTTAAGTAATTAAGTATTTATTTCAAAAGCAATCTTCGTAGACCTTCTGCAAAGCGGTTTAAAACAGCTTCTGTGAAGCCCGTTTAGTCTTTCTTCAATCATTGTTGATCTTACTCATTGTATCTTATCTTATCTTGTTTTTACGCATTTGAGAGTACTAAATGACTTTTCAATGGTAGCTGTAGGTATTGCCAATAAAATATGTAGTACCGTGTTAACGTTTGAATAGAAAGTTTCTGCATATTGAATCACGTCTGTTATCTCCAAAGTTTTGAGATTCTCCTCCTTGTTTGTCGGCTTGTGTCAGCTCGGCTTCTGACGCAATCTTCTCTAATTCATAAAATTTGGAGACTTCTTCCGTACGAATGTTTAAATCTGAAACAGTAATTTTTGCTATCTGAACAGGGTGTAACAACGATAGAGCAAACGCCGGCGATTGCTATTGACTAAACTTCGCTTCCAATGAGGATAAAAACGAGTCTAAATGGAGCAGGTATAGCGAGCAGCGAAAATACTCGCTTAATGAAGCAGCTGGATGATTGGCTCTGTAGTTTTGGTTTTTGGTTGGGCCCTTGGAAGACGCAGTTCTGAGTTCAAATCTTCAGCTATTTCACTGCGTTCTTCGACAGAACGTCTGTGTTCCGCAACTGCAGTTGATTTATTTGGATGTGCTCTGCACACTTGATTGAGTCGAGGTTTTTAGATTGCAATATGTTCGCGACTGGTTCCAGCACGGAATTGGATTTGTCTATAATACATGAAGCCAATATGAATGTGGTTTGTCCAACTGCCGATGACAATTGAAAAACCACTTTTCTTATCGCGGAATTCCCTTCTTGAGAAAACTTTTCCAGATCTTTCAGAATTTCAATGAAATGCTTTTTGGGACCACCTTGTTTCACACAGCAATGGGATTTTGGTGCCTATTTTCGACGCAAAATTGATTTCCTAAAAAATAAATAGTATCTTTGACAGTTTCGACGCAGTTGCGGATCTCAGGAATATTGTTTAAGTCGTTTACAATAAGGTTTAGTTTGTGGCAGGCGCAGTGAAAATATAAACCCTTATATGTTTCGTTCAATATTTATTTTTTGTATACCACCATCTTTTCCCGACATCCGTCGTAACCTTGCTCCACACATTTGCTAACATCAATATTCAATATATTAATGAATCTTTTAATTTAAGCAGTTATAGTTTGAGCATCCATTTTTTCTAACTCGACACAACCCATAAATTCTTCCCTTACATTTTTTTCCTTATGGTCGTGAAAACTGATACCTATTGATAGTTGCTCCTCTCCCGATATATCAGCTGATTCATCATCCAAAATGCTGTAGACACTTACAGCTTTAACATCGTCGACTAAATTTTTTCATTTTTGTATTTTTAGAGACGTGTACTGAGGATTATTATATCATTTTTCTAAATGTTTCTTCTTCAAAATTTCATCACCAGAATCAATGGTTAATTTAAGCAAATCTTGAAAAACCCCGTGATTTTTTTCTTTTGCTCTCAATGGCAAATCATGTGTTCCGCAAAAAAAAAACAATAATATTAATAATAAGTCTTAATGCATTTTTATTAGCTTCTATATAGAGATCACAGGATGTTAATTCAGGTGAAACGTCAGTATTTTTTACCATTTTACCAGCTAAATAATCGGCTGCAGTAACCAAGACTCCCATTCTCGATTTTCAGATCAACACACGCAAAATCCTGGCCCACAAACGATATAAACCGACAAAAAACTTACCGTTAATCGTCTGACCTTCAGAATTATATTAATGGTAAATTATATCTTTAAAAACGAAGACCACAGTGAGTAATGAAATAATGATTCGACTCTTTTGCATGTATTATGTTTTTGGTTTTTCTTGGGTCTTTGTCTGCGCATGCTTCACTATGCCACTATGTACGAGGTTCATGTTAAAAGAACAAAAATATTGAAAGTGGCGATTGTGACATACAAATGAGGTTTTTTCTGCAGTCAGCCTATTTTTCAGATAAGGTGCCTTCCAATTACGCTACTCTCTCGATGACATATAACTCTTATTTCGAAGAATTTCGAAGAACAATGAAGGGAGTGCGAAAATCAAATTATACAGTGTGTCGCATTTAAGATGAAGACGATTTGAAGGAATACAGATTTGAATTTTTGTAGTGTCAAACAGATTGATGAGTCACATTTTTTAAGATACTCAACTGAAATCTGAACTTTAAACTCAGCCTACTGCCAATTCACAAACAGGGTCAATCCTGTATATTGGTTCGAGTTAGACATATCGAAAAAAGTTGTTAGAATATTATTTTAACCTCACATATCGAGTTTCATGACAAAATTTTTCATATAATGTTTTCATTATTTTGGTCTATACACAAAATTATTACAAGTTTATTTTTTAATTTGGTAATTAGCGTACCATGGAAAGTAATAATTTGACACTAGTGTTAAATGTCAGTCAGATTAAACTTTCAGTTTATTGCGTCAAGTTTTAGTCAGTGATCACAATTAAAATGCCTTTGACTTTAAAAATCGAAATAATCCGGTGTTTGGTGATTTTGCTCGTAGTAGCAGAGAAATTGCTGTAGGGTTTAACATGAAATTAAACGTGCTCCTATTACTCACAGAAAAGCAGCCGCTCTAAATGCTCTTTTCAATGAAACTGGCAGTGTTATTAAAATCCATCAAAAAAAGGCCAACCTCGTCGAATACACCCGCATCCTGAGGATAACGCGCAATTGGCGGCAAATCCAGCAAATCCATGCATGAGCCTTCGAGATTTTTCGGCTCAACTCAATATTAGCAAGGATAAAATCAGAAGATGTTTCGTTCGTCACAAAATCAAGCCCTTACGAAGCTAGCCCGAAGTTCTTACATACATTGAAAGAAGGTGATGATAATAAAAGATTAGATTATTGTTATTAAGCCCAGAGTATTATTTTAAATGACAGAAATTTCCTAAAGAAGATTATGTTTACTGATGAGACTACCTACATTCCCCACTAATGGGGTTGTATCGCCTCAAAACTGTAGACCAGAGATAACCGTCACTCGGTTATAAATTGCAAAGACTAATATTCTCAGAAAGTCTAGTGTGGGATTTTAGAAAACCGAATAATTGGTCCTTTTTTTCTTTAATGAATTATTGAATGCTGGTCGTTTAGTTAACTTCCTCGATGGGGAATTTTGGGATGCAATTGAAAATCTTCCTCTTAATGTGCGACATGATATATATTTGCAGCCAGATGGTTGAGCCAAAAATTTCCTATGTGCTGGATAGGAAGTAATAGTCATTTTGAACTGTGGTCTTCGAGGTCTCTTGATATTACACCCCTCAATTTTTATTTTTGAAGAGTGGTCAAAAATAAAGTTTAAAAAACAAGGCCCAGAAATCGAGATGAACTTTGTGCCAGAAAAAGACAAGCCTGTCAAGAAATCAGGATCCCGGAACTTAGGCGAGTATCTAAACAGGATCGTAAAATGTATTCGAATAGACGAGGGACTAGTTGAGAGAGATCACATTGATAGTTAATTATTTGTATTATGAAAATTATTATTGAATACTTTTTCCTAAATTTAATCAATTAGGCCGGCCGCGGTGAACTGGTGGGTTAGCCACCTGCCTTGCAATCCAAAGGTAGCTGGTTCGATTCCAGCACTCGAATGGGTGTTTTCTTTAATTCTTCTGTCCGTCTTACTTCTTGCCCTACACACACTTATATACACTCACATACACACACACGCCCACACACATCCATACCTAAATGTATGTGATTGTTTCTAGGCAAGAGTGTAAAGTGTGACAACGAATTACCCCTCAGTCACGCCAGTTAAAGGCTGGGTAAGGCCGGATGCCTTCTGAGAAATATTCTACGTTGGTCACTCGCTAGTCGGTAGTCTTCCTGATAGACTTATGGGTAGACACATAACCAAGGGTTGATAGCCTGAGGGGGGTGCTGGCCTGGGTTTAACGATAGCTGATGACCGTGGTTCGGAACCCACGTTAAGCTGTAGGTCCAGTCGCTACATAGCCTTAGATGCTGATGCACCTCTAACCGTAAATCCTTTCCTTTCCTTAATCAATTACCAAAAATTGTTTTCCCATAGGAATAAAATAATTGTTACTTTGTAAGTGCTATTTATTTTACTGACATATTTGAATAAATGACACTATTACATTGACAATGAGTTAAGGTTTTACTTTTCGTGGCGCACTAATTATGTATAGACTAAAATAATGAAATCATTAAAAATGCGAATTTTGTCATGAAACTCGGTATGTGGGGTTAAAATAATATTCTGAACAACTTTTTCTAATAACTTTTTTCTATATTTCTAACGCGAAGCAAAATATCGAGAATTGACCCTGTTTGTGAATTTGTAGTAGGTTGAGTTTAAGTTCAGATTTCAGTTGAGTATCTTAAAAAATGTGACTCATCAATCTGTATGACTGAGCAAAACTTCAAACCTGTACTCCTTCAAACGGCGAAAATATGGGGGTGTCTTAATGATCTTAAATGCGACACACTGTATAACAGGTGTGGTTTGGTTTCTTTTGATGTGGTCCAGTCATCAAGCCACCAATTACTCAGGACTTACCTTGATTTTGGTAATGTTTTCTTCATTGGTTCACGTGGACGGTTTTCCTGGATGAGGTTCATCTTCAACTGCTTCTCCACCATCACTAAATCCTTCCACCACTTGTAAACATTTTTTTGAGATAGTTTCATCGGAGAGACACTTTCTTAACATTTCTATTGCATCAGCACAAAAAATGTCGTTCTTAGACAAAATTTAGTGCAAATTCTTGAAAAAAGCTCAATAAATTAAACCATTATAAAAATCGCCGAAAATATGTTTAACAATTACAAAGGACCCTATAATTTCTAACCTAATAAACGAAATGATATAAAATTTCAGTCAGATGTCAAGGACAGTGATACCAACTTGAAAACTAATTAGCTGTATTGATATGTAAAAGGCGCGAATTTTTAAAACAAAAGTCATGAAATATGATAAAGGATCTTTCATATTTTTAATTTTTGAAAAAACATCGAATTTACGTTGATTCAAAAATCTTTTTATTGACAATTGAAGTATAGTGCATGAAATTTAAACACAAAAGACAATATCTGCCAAATGACCACTTCTTGCAGCTCATTCGCGTTCGCACCCTCCATCCACCCGAGATTATTTTCTAAAATAATCCCGAAACATCAGTGCTGGAAGATGGGATAAGGTTTCCGTAGTCGAAAGCTACTCACAAAATCGTTATCTTCTCTTCCTTGGTGTTTCCAAAGCTTGGCCACCGACGGGTTGGGCCAAGCGCTTCGCACCACTCCCCTCTAGGGGACAAGTACCAGAAGGGGTGTAGTCTTAAGATATTATTTCATTTGTCGGTAACACTGAAGGTGTTTCGGCTAAGATCTCTTTCTTACCTGGTTTTGCTGAAAGAGAAAGCACTTTCACTTCATCAATTTCGCCTTTTTTCCAAACTGGGACATGGTGTCCCTTCCTGCGACGAAAGTGGTCCCACGTTGGGCAACAGTCAACCTAGTCCTCCAACAGTTGGAGTTTCGGTCTTCTGTGTCGTCTACCACCCAAAGCGATGTCTTCCGGACGGTAGTCCGTTAACTTTCACAGTTCTTGATGTGGGTGGTCATTTATCTTCAAGAAGGCTTGCTCTGCCTTTTCTTGCAGGCACTGCCTAAAGGGAATCCACATCATCTGTCTGTATATCTGAACATTGGAGATGTACCAGGGGGCATCGAGAGCTAGTCTCACTAGCTTGTTCTCGTAGCTTTACAACAGCTTGATGTAGGATTTTACCGCGTAGTCCCATGCAATCGATCCGTACATCATGACACTTCTCACTTTAGCGGGTAAGCCACCTTCGCAACGGTCGCGGCTCTAATCCGTGCGATCTTCGCATGTTGATTCCATGACATCGTCTTGTCGAAAGTGACACCTAAACACTTTACACTATCCTACCTCTTACAAACTTCCACACTTTTGTCAAAATTTTGGATGATAACTTGGCATAACCGTTACTTTGTCTCACCAACGACGAAACGCCATCCTGTTTGACCAACAATATCCTCCAGATCAATTTTATTCAATTCAGCCTGCAAAAATTCAGTTATCTTATATCAAATCGAACGATATCAAACACCATTCACAGTTATAGCTTCACCGGCATCATTCTGAAAGAAATACGGCCCAATTACACAGTGGTCTTAATACACACCAAACAGTTGCTAGTTTAGGATGTAAATGTTTCTCGTGAACCAATCGTGGATCTTCCTCACCCCAAATGCGGCAATTTTGTTTATTAACATAGCCATCAATTTCAAAATGTTCTTCGTCTGAAAAAAATATTTTTTCAATAATCATCTGTTTGTTCTTTGTTCCAGTTGACAAATGCATGTTTTGAATTATCCAGTGGCTGTAGTGCCTGTGTTATTTGAACCTTATATACCTTCAGAGCTAAATCCTTTCGTAACATATGCCATGTTGTAGATTCACTGAGTCCAAATGGTTGTGAATGTCGACTAATGGAAATTTCTGGATCTTCAACAACATTCTCGCATACCAAATCAATATCCTCTTGTGAACGGCCACTACGACTATATATTGTTTTTTTTTATCTTCCATCGAACCAGTTTCTTGAAATTTTTGAGAGAATTTTGAGATTTAGGTCTCATCGATATCAAGATCATTTAGCGACCAGAAACTTTGACCTATGAGTTTGGAACTCACATAAGAAAAAAGACGGAAATAGAAAGGAACTAATAAATATAACAGGTTGTTAGAATCACAGATCGGTTCTATCACGGATGGGTTTTATCACAGGATAAGCTATCACAGGTGTGTTGACAAGTTGGTTTTTGCTAAAAATTGCTGGAACTCGAGTTAATTGTCGCTAGCAGTGACTAGATTTTAGTGAAATAGTTTATTTCTTTCAGATAAGTAAGGGTGTTAAACATGTTGTCTGAGCAAAGGTTTCGAGAGAGGTCCTGATTCAGGTCAAAAACGGATATAATGCCGTGCATTCGGTAAGAATGTGCTTTACGGGCAGGGGATCGTTGCAAAATTCGCAAAGCGGAGGACCTTCTCGTTTTAGTAAATACTCATGTGTAAATCTACAGTGACCAAACATGAGTCTTTTTATCCATTTTACTGTAATTTCCGTGCTTACCAGATGTTGGGAGGGGGGTGTTGTTTTAATGTCTCTCAATTTATTGGTTCTCTCTGGATTATATCAATAGAATTTTATTAAAGATTGCGAGAATATTTTAATGGCTTTGTGACCGAAAAACCAGACGAAGAGAAGGGAAGAATCCTGTGCTATGATATCTTCTATAAGATTCATAATTAGCACTATAACTGGATGGGAAATGAAGCATTTTTGGATCATAGATAAGGCATAGGAATCAAAGAATATGATCCAGGAATTTGCGGGGTTTAACTTGATACAGCTGAGGGATCTTTCAATCACCACTAGCTTCGCAGTAAGTATGCTTGTTGTGGCTGGCAACTTAACAAATTTTTGAACAGTTCGATTGACAGTGTTTTCAAATGGATGCGTGTGCAAACCGTAAATATCACCTAATTTTCAAAAAATATTTTTCACTGAAAGTCCAGTTTCATAAAATAATTCAACCATTTTTACATGTTTTTGTATTCTGTACGACTTCATCTTTATAAATGACATAGATTATACTTCCAAAATGATACTAAACCTATTCAAATTCACAACGCCATCTGTGTTTCGTTCAAAATTTTAAAAAAACAGCTCAATTTAAAAGACCCATCATAATTCACTTTCATTGAAAATGCGCAATAGAGTAACATTCAGTTCTACGTGACACTGGAAATGTGATCTTTAATCATCCACCGTATTGTCACGATTCGAAATATTGTGACTATTACTAAGGGACTCGTTGCAAATTATTGCCTCGATATTGGAATTGTCGTGATTGCACTATGATTCAACAATGCTAGTTTTAAACATTGATGACCTTTTTTTTTAACCTAAATAAGCGTATTCTTATATCCTTCATTATATAGGAATATCCAACTGCTATGAAATATCGTAAAAAGAAGTAAGATATTCTGGTCGAACTATTGGAAAACTTCAACCTGTCGAGTAAACAATTTCATGGTCGACACAGGAACTGTACCAGGGCTAGTCAATTAGCTAAATAATTGCTGTGTATTTAGCAAATATTTATTGCTTTACATCGTCCAGGTCGTTTATTTGAAAGCTACCTTGATTGGGACTGGCGAAAAAAACTTTTTAATAGATGGTTTAACCAGAAATTTCGTGTCCATGTTTTCCCTGTTTATTGATAATTATAATTATAATAAAAATTATTAAGATAATATATATGATAATATAATAATGTGAAATTTATGAGTGTTATTGACAAATATTGGTTTAATGTACAAAGCGGTTTGGTTTGATTGCAGAAAGTGGTTTATTAGTTAATATTATATAGGGTGTAGGTTTCAATACAATTAACCCGTGGGTCTCTCGGATTGGGGTAAAGTGTCTACATTCACGTATTTACATTTTCATAGGAATAGAAACCATGAACTAGTGGAATGATTTCTATTTACCAAATTTTATTTTCTCCTTTTTTATGCCATATTTTATAACCAGGTGTCCAGAAATGTTGTTCATATTTAATTACTTGTTTGCTCGTAGGTGGCGCAGAGCGCGCTGGTCATGTTAACTTTATATCGAAGCCTATTTCATGACAAATTAGTTGCCATGAAGCGTTTCATAAACAGAGCATCCAGTGTTAATTTAATAAATAAGTGGATAAAAAGTTTGAAACTATACCATCATCTCTAAATTTACTGTCTACGGGCGCCCAAGGTCAAGCAGAGGTGCAAACAACATTGAACGTGTGGATGAGTCGGTTAGAGAAAATCCATCCCAATCCATACGGAAGCGAAGTAGCTAGGTAACACATTAAGAAATCTGCACTGCACATGTCGTTAAAAAAAATCTTCCTCTTCATCTCTATTAAATTCAAATTGTGCAAGAAATGAAACAAACTGATTTTATTATGGGCTTGACATTTGCCAGTAAAATGTTAACTGGCGGAATGTAACGGGGCGGAGGAAAAACACATAAAACCATTACATAGCCTAAAAGTTGTGGTATGGACTGAAATATCAGCTAGAGTCACCCCATATTTCTTTGAAGATGCCAGAGGTAAAGTTGTCAATGATAATTCAGCTAGGCATTGTGAGATGATATGAGATTTCTTCCACCAATCGCTGCAAAATTTGAAGGAGAAGAGAGTTGGTTTCAGCAAGACGGTGCATCTCGACAGTATTATTTTTACTAAAGAAATTTCGATATAGTGTCGGTAATTTTATAAAATTATTATACCTTAAATCATGAATTGATTGAATCATGCATGAATACATCTTGAAAATAAATTTCTTAATCATCATTTAAAATTAAATGATGAAAACATAAATATTAAATACACACAAAAATTATTAAGTAGCATAAATGTTCAAATCGTCGTGCTTAGGTTTGGTGCAGAATATTTTATCGCTGAATGTCTGATTGTTGTTTATTTCGATCATTAATATCATTAAACAACTTGCATGGTATTTGCGAAAGAATATTCAAATCGAATAAACTCGTTGTTTCGCATTTAATGTAGTCACAGACCAGCTTTATTTGCTTTTATTAGCTAATCATTATCAGAATATCGAAATATAATTCAATACGTTTAGGTTCTTTTGATTTTATTGGGTTCTACAGTATGAAATTTTAGACTTTATCAACTCGAGACAATAATCACCCTCGATTAGATATTGTTTGTTAACCGAATCCAGAATTTTTCTCATTTCAACAATGCAATATACATATGCATTACACAATGTTTACTTTTTATCTTTATGTTTCTCTGTGCGAAAATGTAGAACAATTAATGCTTTACAAACTTTTGTTTTTATTATATTTTGAGGCATATTTCACCAAGCTAAGTAAAATTACTAGGCTAATTGTTCGCGGGGCGGAAATGATAAAATAAGTTTATAGTTGGAAAAATATCTGTATTCTTCCGTATATTCTCACTTAATCTCGGAAGTGATTTTCTGGAAGTCCTTCAAAATACTCATCAGCAACTGCTATGTCCTGTTTGTGTTTAACAAAATTATTTTTTTATCCCAATATGCATCCCAATTTGCATACCACTATGCATATTTCGGAGCTGAACAAACTGAGTCCACTCTGCGGTTTATTGTCGCAGTTCAGGATCCTAGTGGTAAACCCAAGTCTCATCCATACATAGCTTTCTCAAGCCCAATTACTTTTCCAAAATATGAAACATCTGTTCAGTTGAGATGTTTATGGCCTTAGCAATCTTACTCAAAGCCAATAATCTGTCATCCATAACCACATCATGTGTAGAATTAATTATTTGTTCAGTAGTTGCATATATTGGACATCTAGAATGAGGATCGTAATCCAGGCTTGTATGACCACGTTGAAACTCACCTCCCCACTTACAAACCATTGTTTTGGAAAGAGCACTTGAAAAGAACTTAAGACTCCCTTAAGAACTTAAGACTTAAGACTTAAGAACTTAATATATTTACTATTTCAAGATGAATTTCCATTGCCTTTAAACCTTTTTTTCCAATTTTTACAAACCAATTTAATCACTGTGTGATTTTCAATATATTCCATGGTAAAAAATAACACTGACACGTTTGCTTTAAGCTGCTGTTTTTGTACGAACAAATTGACAGACCGACTTGAAATTTCATATATGTCCATATGAAGGATAACATTTTAATTGTAGTAGATTATATAGTGTGTAGGTGTCGGTGAGATTTCAACAGACCTGCTGGTAATCATAAGCCCATATTGATCTACTGCACGATCTCTTCAACATGCTTCCACCTTGCGGTCTTGAACTTTCTCTGCAATTCGGGTCCAATGTAATTAAAGGTGTCATCAGTCCATCGTGCATTCGGACTCCTTCGCGACCGTTTGTGATTAAGCGATATCCACTTCAGGCTTGCCTTGGTCCATCTGTCATCCCATCACCTAAAGTCCTCCTAGAATGAGTTGATAGTCCGCAGCAGTTATTTTCGTGAACAGTGTTTTGGTGGTTTAAAGAATTCTCTGAGGGCCGATACTCGATTGAAGAATCTCACAACGGAAGACCTTCAATTGTAAGAGGTGATGAAAATGTTCACAGAATCCGCGATATTATATATTCTGATTGTCAGTTGACATTCACAATGGTCGAGGAAGAGTTGATTTTGACTTTTCCAATGATTCATTAGATTTTTATCAGTTAATTAGCACACAGCGATTTCAATTAAGGAGTTTTTGACAAATAAAAACATTACTGTGACTCAGCAGCTCTCTTATTTGGCAAACTTTAGTTTTTGTGACTATTTCCTTTTCCCAAAATTGAAAATTCGGACAGTACACTACGAGGGTCGATCAATAAGTACCTGTGTTAGAAATAAAGACGTAATTTTTTTCACAAACCTATTTTTATTTTTCAACGTAGTCTCCTTTTAGGTCTATACACTTTTCCCAACGTTGGTGCCATTTGTTTAACCCCTCGAAAAATACGATTTTTCAAACTCTCCAAAATACGTTTCTGTCTCGACGATAACCTCTTCATTTGAGCAGATTTTTTTTCTGTGAGCCATATTTTCAAGTTAGCGAACAGAAAAAAGTCGCTGGGTGCCAGGTCGGTGAGCAAGGTAGGTGCGGAGGCAATTCGTAGCGCAGTTCGTGCAATTTGGCCGCGACAATTAAATATGAAGGTGCCGGGGCGTTATATGCATGGGGCACTTTTTCTTAGCGAAAATGGGGACGTATCTCCTTCAATTTCTTATTCGAATCTGTCCAACAAGTCACTGTATTATTCCTTTAGAATCCCAAAAAAAATCGTGTCCATAACCTTTCCGGCTGATGGAGCCGTTTTTGCATCCTTCGGAGCAGATTCACCGGGAAAAATCCATTGTTTTGACGGTCTCTTGCTCTCTGGCGTGTATTAATGTATCCAGGTTTCATCAACGTGATGACTCGCCGTAAAAAGTCCTGCGGATTTCGCTTAAAGCGGACCAAACACTACTTGGATATTGGTAGTCGTACCCGCTTCGGACCGACACTTTCCTCACATGTATCTCATTATTTAAAATCTTGATTGCCGTTCCGCACGAGACACCTACGGTCTCAGCTACTTCATGGACTTTTTCGACGATTTTCTCGGTAACTACGTCTGGCGGGCGTCTTGGCCGTTCTTCATCGAATGACCACGCTTAAACTCGTTAACTCAATATTTGACGGTTGTCATAGATGGTGAAGGGTCCCCATAGACAGCATCCAACTTTACTTTTATCTCTTCGCATGTTTTTCCATCCAAAAATAAAAAATGAATATCGATATTGCTCTTCTTCCATTTTATGGAGAAATACAAAACACGAATGATATAACTGGCTGCCAAAAAAAACTAACCTATGAATTTATCTGAAATTCAACATGAGGCCGTTTAACAGTCTGCAGTACACGATGGTAATGTCAATTTCAGTCGTCAACTCTATCTGTTATCAAATAAGGGTCCTTATCGATCAACCCTCGTATTTTGGAACATTGGAGAGTTTTAAGGCCTTGACCAACCCGCTGATGGCGATTCCGGTTTATGGATTCCAGCACTGATATGAAGAATGGACAAATCGTCTCCAAATAACTTCAGTTAAAATCCAATTGCATAATATCAGTCTCATTACTTTATTTATACACCTCGCGTTTATTAAATTAATTTTTCATAATGCAAACATTCTGAAGGAAATACAGGTTGAGGGCCTGATGCTTGATATTTTATGGAAAATATTTAGTTAATCTTCCACGTAATGGAATATATTTAATGTTCACAAATGTTAACGCATGAGGATGTTATTAAATGTTATACTTTGTTTGGACTTAAAGTAATAAAAGAGAAAATTACATATATTACAAGATGGTATCTTTTACATAGGGCTTTTTAATAATGTCACAAAATACAATAGCTCCATTTATGGAAGTATATTATTAACATATATTGCGAAACTAACGTGTATATAATGTTGTATAAAGGAAATTCTAATTTTGTTAGAATTACGATGCTTTAATGTACCATAATTCACTTTTCTGACACACCCTGTGTATGTATATCTTGTTTAACAACGCTGTTTGAATTTCAAGGCAACATTATACAAACTAGTGCGCATAAAGCTTCCTGCTACATAATAAAAGTTGTTTTTTTTTCTAAATACCGTACTAGATTCGAAACTGTTTCCCTAAATTTTAATCTGATTTATAAAATTTCGATTAAAAACACTGTTGTATTTACACAGGTTGTCCAAATAGAAAACTTTTATTAAAACTATTTTACCAGGTGTGGTGGTTAATATTTCTTTTTTTTTTTTAAAGATATAGTGCTGTTTCTTTATCAATATTTAATCAAAAGAAAAACGCGAATTAAAGCCGTCGTATACTTGTGGGAACTTACGGTGACAATTTCCCATCGCAAAATGCTTGTGGGCGTTGGTTTAGATAATTCAGAAGTGGTGATTTCGACTCGAAAAACAAATCACGTCCAGGTCAACCGAAAAATAATTAACAATAAATGGCAGAGAAAGGAAAGGATTTACGGTTAGAGGCGCATCAGCATCTAAGGCTATTTAGCGGCTGGGCCTACAGCTTAACGTGGGTTCCGAACCACGGTCATCAGCTACCGACAAACCCAAGCCAGCAACCCCCTCAGGCTATCAAGCCTTGGTTATGTGCCTATCCATAACTCTATCAGGAAGCCTACCGACTGGCCAGTGACCAACGTAGAACACTTCTCAGAAGGCATCCGGCCTTACCCAACCTTTAACTGGCGTGACTGAGGGGTAATTCGTTGTAGGATTTTACACTCTTGCCTAGAAACAATCACAGACATTTAGGTGTGGATATGTGTGGGCGTGTGTGTTTATAAATGTGTGTGTGTAGAGTAGGAAGTAAAACGGAGAGAAGAATTAAAGAAAAACACCCATCCGAGCGTTGGAATCGAACCAGCTACCTTTGGATTGCCGGGCAGGCGACTAACTCACCAGACCACCGCGGCCGGCAAAATGGCAGAGAGGTCAGAATGGAGGAACAAATGTTGATCGCCGAACTATTTGTGATCGACTGCATGTCATGGGAACGATCCAGAAGGTAGGAAAATGGATACAATTTTGAACGACAGATCGAAAAGCGAAAAACGATGAAGTACTAGGAAAACAAGTACTATAAATTCTGTCCAAAAAATACCAGGAATTGGTCAATAGAACACAAAATGTTTATTGACCAATTCCTGGTCATGTAATTGAAATGTGAACGAATTCTGGGCAAAAACTTAACAAACATCATCGAACAACCACCGCATTCACCTGATATGGCTCCGGTTGACTTCCTTCTTTTTCTAAAACTCAAATTACCACTTCGAGGCACCCGTTTGGATTATTCGTTGGCACAAGTATGTTATTTCGGAAGGGAATACTTTGAAGGGAATACAATAAATTTGGATAAATAATAGTTTGTGTTTTATTGGCCAATTCCCGGTACTTTTTTGACAGAATATATATTGCTATACCAATTTTCGGCTTCCTCCCAACTTAAACATTTAAAAAAATAAGAATTATTAACAGTCACACCTGGTATATAAATTTAGAAAGATGTTTGTAAAAATCTTTAAGAACAACCCAATTATTATTGATAGTAAATCAATAAATCTCAAATGGATGTTTATTATTTTTATTTTTGACTATCCTCAAGACTCTATGAACAAAATTATTATAGCCAAAAAGCAATAACAATCTTTTTACCATAACTAAAGAGAAATCCATTGATCGGTTGATAAAGATATATCTTCAGAAATTAAATATGGGCAACAATTAGATTCATACCATATTAGGCATGAAAGAATATATTATGAATGTACTGTTATAGCTGACATCTTATAATTGCGTTCCTTTCGCAGCTTGTATTGGTTACACATATATTTTGATTTTAAACTGGTAATGGTAAAGAAATAAATGTTAATTTTCCAAAATTTTAATTGATACCAATTCAGAATTCGTTACATAATATTTAATATTTTATAAGGAACTGTAATAATAATATATATAGCCTATATTTAGCACTTCGCTATTACATACAAATTTAACATTCTTTGAAATACTTACGGCCTTCAGTTTTCGTCGATTGTAGTCGATATTATTTGGATGAGCCTTAATATAGGCAGGCCAATAAACCTCCCCACATTTAAGGGTAAAATGGATATCGAATTAAATGATATATATGTTACATTTATTATTTTCACGGATGGTAGCTAATGTATCTAAATCTTTCCGGGTGTCGATCCGTTGATTCTGTGAAGAGTCACAACGTTTCGCCAAAATCTCATTTGGCATTTTCAAGTGTTGTCCACTTCGACTGAAGAGTCCAATTGACGTGCACGGTCGTTGTGTTCGCTTTTATAGCCGGCCGGCGACTGCGCAGATTATATCGGGGTAGTTTGGGACCATTTGCGGCGCTCGATTTGAGGGACCATTTGATACTACGATCCAACAAAACACCAAAAACAAATGTTAATAAGACTGAAATCAGAGCGCTCGAAAGTTTAAAAAGAAACGAGGATATCACTATATTACCGGCGGACAAAGAAAACGCAACAGTCATAATGAACACCGAGGACTATATGGCAAAGATGACAAATATTTTACTAATATTAAACGACCAAAAGCAAAATCAAAAGCATGGAAACTAGAACCGGACATTGAACGAACCGAACAAACTTTACGGTCTACCCAAAATACATAAACCAGAAATCTCATTAAAGCCCATAGTAAGTGCCTTTGGTTCTCCAACACAAAATTTGATACGGAAAACTCAGAACATTTTGATACGGATGATTAAACATTTCCAACTAGAGGATACAGACATAATGGCAAGTCTGAACATTGTCTCACTATATCCAAGTATCCGCATTGGTGAGGCCCTGGACCTAAATTCGATGAACGAAGACTTTCCACCATATGTGCGGGAACTCGCCGAACACTACTAGAAGAATGCATATTTTTCCTTCAACCAGCAGATCTACAGACAGACCGACGGTGCCCCAATGGGATCATCTTTATCACCCGTTATAGCCAACCTGTTTATGACCGACTTCGAAACAAAGGCATTGGCCAACGTTTCTTTAAAGCCCAAACTTTGGAAACGCTAACCAACTCACACCGATTGATACGTCAACGCTAAATTGCATCATCATCCTTCTCAAATCCAAGCAGTAGCGAACACCTTGATTTCCAGATCTTTCCGACTGACACTATCAAATACACGAAGCGAAGTACTACCAAAAATTTCCACAGCCCTTAGACAAAATGGATATTCAGAAAATTGTATCAGGAAGGCCATTTGCAGTCAGGAAACCCAAACACGAAGAATAACAGAGGATCATGAACCAAATACACTAAAGGTCATATATATGCATAGGACAAACAAACAGATGAATATCGGCCAGAATACAAGAACATAAATTCAACTTGAAAAACAAACAAACCACTTCCGCTCTGTTCCAGCACCATCTACAAACAGGACATAAAATCAATTTTGAAGAAGCCAAAGAAGTAGCGAATATTGAAAACTACAAGGTCCGAACAATCAAAGAAGAAAGGGGTGAGCTAAATACGCGAAACGACGCTCGCAACATTCCAAAAGTCTGGAAATCCCTTTTGAAAAAAGAAGAAACGCGGCAACGTGGCGGCGGGGTAGAAAAATCAATCAATAAATGGACGCCCGACAGCGTTGCCGAGCTGCGCATTCGCCGGCCGGCTATAAAAGCGAGCACAACGACCCATGCACGTCAGTTGGACTGTTTAGTCGAAGCGGACAACACTTGAAAATGCTAAATAAGATATTTATATATATATATATATATATATATATATATATATATATATATATATATATATATATATATAATTTGTAATTTGTTTAAAACCTGACATCTCTTCAGCTTCGGTTATTAGTGACTATCATGAATATGGTTTTGTCTTCATTGATTTTCGTTCCCATAAACCTTGCTTCATCCTCGAACGTTACAAGTGTTTCCTTTGTCTGTCGTACTGATCTTGTAACTATTTTTATATCGTCGATATAGGCCAGAATTTAAGTATATTTGTTAAATATAGTGCCTCTATTATTCAGTTTAGTTTCTGGTACTACTTTTTCCAGAGCTATATTAGTTGACACGCGCCAAAGAATCTAAGTAATGTCTGAATGATTGTGACGTGTTCATATATTTTTTTTTTTCTTTATTTGGGTTTCTCACCACGATCTAAAACTCAAAAAATATCAAAAATATCTGTTCTTACCTAAATACTGAGAAATTTGTTTTCGTTTGGTTGTTTGTTTTTACCCAGTGATTCTTGATTTACACAAGAACAGATTTTTTTGAGTTTTAGATCGTGGCAAAAAACCCAAATAAAGAAAAAAATACAGAGAATCAATCATCTTACCTCACACCTATTGTTATTTTAAATGAACTCGATACTTAATTTTGTATCTTGATTACGCATTCTACCTTAGATATAATCATTTAGGTTACATTTATGAGATTTTCTGGTATTTCTAACTTGTTCATAGATTCATATAATCATACTATCATAAAAGGTGTCGATATTGTATTCTTTTTTCTCCAAAATTTGGCGTGGTGTAAAAAGCCGATCTGTTATAGATTGGCTCGATCTAAATCCGCATTGATAGGTTCCTAGTTCAGGCTCGAGAAAATGCATGATAGTAAATTGTAGGCAGTATTCAGTAGTCTTTATGTCTCTGTAGTTGCCACACTCCAGCTGATTTTATAAAGTGGGCAAGGTGTATATATATATATATATATATATATATATATATATATATATATATATATATATATATATATATATATATATATATATATGAGCAATGGTTAGTTGCTTGACCGGGAGGAAACCCCACCCATCCCTTACATTGGAGGGCACATGTTTCGTCTGTCGGTGGTTAGACTGATCAGGGTACCGACATATGCTATCTCGCCAAGAATAGGTCCCTCTCCACAATCAAACGACCCATATTTTCGTCGACCTCTCGTCGGATGGCTTATAAATGGAGTTTTTTGACTTCTCTGGACTGCGTCCAACGAGACAACAGTAGTCAGGAGTTATACACCCCTAACCGTTGGGTTCCACAATCTCATGTGGAACGCACAACAACCTGCGTCTCCGCCATAATGAGCAATGGTTAGTTGCTTGACCGGGAGGAAGCCCCACCCATCCCTTACATTGGAGGGCACGTGTTTCGTCTGTCGGTGTTATATGTTCTCTCGCCAAGAATAGGGAGTCCCTCCCCACAATCAAGCAACCCATATTTTCGGCGACCTCTCGTCGGATGGCTCTCCTCTCGGATGGCCGACCTCTCGTCGGATCTTATAAATGGAGTTTTTGACTTCTTTGGACTGCATCCAACCAGACAACAGTAGTCAGGAGTTATATAGCTCCCACCGTTGGGTTCCACCATCTCATGTGGAACGCACAACTTGCGTCTCCGCCATAATGAGCAGTGATTAGTTGCTTGGCCGGGAAGAATTATTATGGCGGAATTATTATGGCGTTTATATAATCATAAAATCTTACTAAATATTATTTACGGATATTTTATTTATAAACATTTTTCACTGTTAGACTTTCTATAGTTTTTAGTTCCCCTGATAGAGCTTTGAATATCTTAATACAATCCAAAAAAAAATCTATTAGAGAAGATTGAAAGTTAATAAGGAATATATCCCTTGAACGAATGTCCCAAAAACTGTTTTTCTGACTTCACTACTAAGCACTTTTCGTGATATAGAGGCATTACGTTATTTTATGTTTTATTTATTTTAAATATCTTAATTATATTGGCTATTTTAATACTCCAAGTGGAAGAATGCAACATTAGGTCTATCGCTGTATCTCTGTTAAAATACAAAATAATTCGCAGTGCCTTACTTCATGAATTGCAACCTACTTATTTCATTTTTATTACAGCCTGCTGATAAGGAACTGCAATAACTAAAATGAGGACAAATGATAGTACTATATATTAATAATTTAAACCAATTAATTTTGTGTTGTGCTTCGGAAACGCCTGATTTCTTTACCTATTTTTACACATATAATTCTCATGGGTACAACATTTTAATTGAGTATCAAGAATCGAACTATTTACCATAATTTGATTAACCAGTACAATTTTATGTTTCGTGATGTAAATGTTACAATATTTATCAACAAACGACTTTCGAAGACTTCTAGTTAGAGGAATCATTTTAATTTATTAACACAGCCAAATTTCTAATGTAGAGACTTCTAAATTAATATCATCAATCATTTGTTCATAGTTATTTTCCGTTACTGAAAGGGGGTTATGATTTGCAAACAAATTCAACTCCATCTAAAAAAAATACAGGTCGTTGATATAATTAAGAAATAAACAAAACTCCCCAATACGCCTTGTGGAATACCAATATCATGTTCCATAATTTCTGGCATATCCCCATTGTTTTTTTTGATTAATTTTTTGTGAGTCAGTTCTTATTATAAGCTATCACCTCGTAACATTACAATTTCTTAGGGCCCAACTAAAAAATTGAAATATAAAAAAGAATTATAAAAGAAATGATTTATATAAAGAAAACAAATAATATAATTAATTTTAGAACTGATGTGGTTAATTGATATATAATAATATAATTAATACTTTGGTGGTTTGTAATTTTTTTGCATCTAATATAGTTAAAGGTACAAAACCTAAAATATAAAATTATATTCAAAATTTAAAGATGAAAAACTTGGAGAAATATGTTAAAATCAGGAAACTACGAATTTTAATCAAATAATAACATACATTTATATAGGCATTCTTAGTCAGTGGTCTGTAAATGTGGAATTAACATGTATTGATGTATTGTGCTTTGTATAAGGTTAGTATTATGAATCTGTTATAATTAAAGTTCGTGGCATTTTAATTCTGTGATCACTGACTAGAACTTAACGTAATAAACTAAAAGTTTAATCTGACTGACATTTGACACTACTGTCAAATTATTACTTTCCATGGTGGAGCCACATTAGCTGTGGTATCAGCCTTACGTTACGATAGTTAATGTGGAGCGGGTTCGAATCCCGTAGTAGGCAAAAAAGTTTTTCTAAAATTCTTGTGAATGTTTCTAGGTAAGAGTTTAAAATCTGACAAGGAATCACCCCTCAGTCACGCCAGTTTGAGGCTGGGTAAGGCCGGATGCCTTCTGAGAGGTTTTCTACGTTGGTCACTCGCCAGTCGGTAGGCTTCTCGCGGTACTTTCGGTTAAGCACAAAACCAAGGGCTGATAGTCCGAGGGGGGTGCTGACCGGGGTTTTCGGTAGCTGATGACCGTGGTTCGGAACCCACGTTAAGCTGTAGGTCCAGTTGCTAAATAGCCTTCTCAGTTGCTGATGCGCCTCTAACTCCAAAACTTTACTTTACTTTCCATGGTACACTAATTATCAAATTAAAAAATAAACTTAAATAATTTTGTGTATAAACCAAAATAATGAAAAATTAAAAAATGCGATTTTTTTCATGAAACTGGGTATATGGAGTAATAATAATATATAAAATATATTAATAAATAAAATACCTAATATATATTAATAAACTTTTTTCGATATCTTTAACGCGAAGAAAATATCGATAATTGACCCTGTTTGTGAATTTGTAGTAAGATGTGTTTTCACAGCAGATGACTAAACTTCATAACTTCAGATTAACTTCAGATTTTTCTCGGTTTCGGTTTTCAGGTTTCTTCAGATTTTCTCGAATTCGGTATGTTGCGCTATTTATTTGTTTGGGGCCTAAGATTGTTCTTATGATTTTTCTTTCCTTCTTTTCAATGTCCTCGATGTCTCTCTATTCAAAATGGGCGTTTCTGCCCCAGATAGACAATCAGGTTTAATAACTGTGTTGTAATATCTCAGTTTTGTCTTTTTAGATATGTATTTTTTGTTGTAAATATTTTGTGTAAGTCTCAATGGCGTTTCCATTTTTTGCCATCTACCCTTATTGGCCGGCTTTTTCCAATCTATTTTCCATGATTATTTCACCCAAATATTTGAATTGACAGACTCGTCTGATGTTACCATATTTTGTTTTTAGAAATGGTGTTCTTATGTATGTATGTTACAGGTCATGTATTGTGTCTTTTCAAAGGAAATTTGGAGTCCTACCTTTCCTGCTGTTTCTTTTAGGATTTCGATCTGTTTTTGTGCCGTTAGTATATCTTGAGTCAAAGTGGCTAGATCATCAGCAAATGCCAATGTCAATATTCAGGGCCGACATTTTTTCACGCCACTCCTGTATTACTTTTTGTAGAACACAGTTAAATAATAGTGGCGAGAGTCCATCCCCTTGTCTCACTCCAGTTTTAATTTTGAACGGCTCTGAAATGTCACCCATGGATTTAAATTTTGACCTTGTGTTAGTTAATGTTGCTTTAATAATTGCCAGCGTTTTCAGATCTAGTCCTTATTCTTTCAAGATTTGGAATAAACATTCGCGGCCAACCACAGGACGGTAGTGCAGCATGTGATTGCAGCCGATTTATATGGTCATGGCTTTAGTCGTCGACTACCAGAGAGCTATTTATCAAATAAAATGCCCAAGTTTATGGAGTATCATAACAGAAATGGGGATACCACAACTCCTTAGTCATCTTGCTGCTAATTTGTACAGATCAGCTGAAGCACAAGTGAGAATACATGACCTCGTTTTAGGATATATAGAGGATTTGCGGGGTGCTTCATAGATGCTTTCTCTCTCCTATACCATGCAAACTCGGAAACTCAAATGCGGAAATCGTAGACTTGATGAAGAAAGTGGATGCAATTAGCAAAGAGGTGCACTTGACAATAAACGTAGCAAAAACCGAGATAATGATAGTTAATAGGTCTCTGGAGAAGGAGACCGGGCCAGTCTCTATAGACAAGATTACGACTATAGATAGGGTTAAGAGATTTATACACCCGAGTGCAAATATATCAAACAAATGTTGCTGCCAGCCTGAAATAAGAAGAAGAATCGCTATGGCAAAAACCGCCTTTACCAAATTGACACGCATATGGGAAAAGTAATGATTCTATTTTGGCCGAACATCACTGAAAGTATCAGCAAAACAATACAAAAATCCATATGGAAGTATTTCGGTTCCAATATGTGAATAGAGAATGATTCCCTTGAAAAGCTGATAGTGCAGGAAAAAAAAAGGAATGAAAGTCTCGAGGAGGAACACCCACAGGTTACGTAGACCAAATCTCAGGGCTGACAAATCTACCGAAAACTGAGAAGAATGGCGAGACAAGGTCCAGCATAATTTATCCTAACTTTTTTCACCAGAATAGATGTCAATGATAATGTCAAATTTCTGGAAACTTTTAGTGTAATTATTTTTAAATTATCTTTCAGAAAGCAACATTTTCAAATAAACTGGACGTTCTAACATTTTGTACTAATTCTTTCATCCTTTGCCATATTTTTTACCATTTTTTCTATTACCATTAACATTCTGTTCATAAAATGCCATTTTTTCCTTTTTTAATCACTATTGGAACCTCATTGCGTTTTTTCTTACACGAGGGTTGCTATTTATGTATTCGGAATAATAAATAAAAACAAATATTTATCATTAAAAATGGTTTTATTGGTTTTCAAAATATATAATTCTTTTGGCGTCGAAAATCAATGACCACGTAGTATATTCTGCACGGACGGGAACTTAAAGAAATCATTGGGTACTAAAGCAGGACTGTATGGCGTATAACCCATCAATTCGATGTTTTAACCGGCAAATATTGAGTTGTTCGGTCCGATGTGTGAAAGCTCGTGTTGTCATGGTGAAGAATGATTCCGTGTGGCTGGTTGTTTTTTCTTATTTCTTCAAAGACTCCTGCCAAACAAATGGTTGTGTACTATTCAGAATTGACCGTTCTACGATTATTTAGTGATACTGTGAAAGACCACGCACTGGCACGCCCATTTATCTAAAAAAAAACCAGGTAATCATTTGCTTTGAGGCTTGCGAACAACTTTCGTTCGGTTTGGCTCATTTTGAAAGACCCATACAGTCAACTGCTCTTGGCTTTTGGGCTCATACGTATAAAACCAAGATTCGACACCTGTGTAGATGTTATACACGACTTTTGACGCACCACGATTGTATGTTTTGAGCATTTCTTTGTACCAATCGGCACCATCCTTTTTTTGAGCAATTTTAAAATTTTGGAGAATCCAACGATCACAAATCTTTTTCATGGCTAAATGTTTATGAAAAATCATGTGTATGCTTGTCATACTTTATCAGTTCGCGCACTGTATTGATGTTTTCTGGCACAAATACTGATTTTGAAGAACCTTTTTTAAATTCGTCAGTGAGCGAACGACTGCCACGATTGAATTGACTAAACCAGTGATATACAGAAGTTTTAGTGGTCAAAAATGTGTTGATCGACTTCTTTAACTGCGTCTTGTTAATCAGAAGTTTTTGTAAGCCATGTTCTTCTTTTACGCAACTTAATGGAATTTTTAATCCAAGGTGTTGAGTCAATATTAATCGTTTTAAGGGTGCCATAACATCAACTAACTGTCTCCTAGATATTAGATAGAGAGATATTAGAGAGATATCTCTTAGTTGATAAAATTTTCATAGAAATCATCCACAATTGTTGATATCTAGATTCAATTCCTTGGAAATAAACAAACTTCTTGTAACTTCACCCATATTTTCTAATCCATGTTTTGAACCTATCGAATGCCTCACCTTGTATACCATCAGTAAAGAGCTCCGTCGTTCATCAAATTTGGATAAATATTGTAACATTTGACTACTCAGCCTATTTGCCTGATCTGGTTCCTTCTGAATGTTTTCTGTTTCCGAAATTTAAAATTATAAATTTATTCTAAGAAAGATAGTAGTTTTCGGAGTCAATTTTTAGTTTAGTAGGTAGTTTCCTTTCTGAGAAAATAGCTATTTGCTTCCTTTTAAAGTGTACAATGTAGTTGGGGGGATTCAAGAATGCAAGCTATACAACATCCAAGCAGGAATGTGAAAAATTCCCTTTCCATTTGAAGCGGACCTGGTAACAAAGACCAGATCGGGCGAAGAAACAGACGGCAACTACAAGTCTGGTGGAATGTCTAGACGACGACGAACAGTCGAGGTGTGGATACGTTCGCAGAGCGGCAAGAACGGATCGGAGGGTGTGTGGTCGTCATTATAGGTCAGTGGAGGTTACGAATTCCTTTTGGTCACTGACTCATTCAGGTTCGGACACGAAAAACTCGACGACCGAGAAGAGCGCTTTTTAAATTTTCGGACGATTGCCGCCAGGTATGCGGTTTTTGTCGCGCTCGTCGCGATGTTGTCACAATCATGATCAAGTAGTCATATTTGAAGATTTTAGTAAATTTTTGTTTTATTAAAATACTGATATGTAATGTTCAGGGATGGCCCATGACAGCGTTTTTACATACATAACTTTTTATAGATATCTTGGAGAATACCTCTTAAGCTGGGTATGTGTTGAATTTACAATTTGTTTGAATTATCTGATGGAAAACAGATGGTTCGTGTGCGTGCTGTGCGGTGACAATATTTGAGTGTGACTTCGTGTATCTGAGGGTCTACATTGCCGTGTAGACATAACACATACAACACATACAGCCCGTACAACGCAAATATGTATTGATGTGGACCCAGCTTTAAAGGTTTTCCCGAATATGAATCAGCGCACAGCCCACTTATAATTGTTTTTTTTAGTAAAGGGTGGTCAATAAGAATATTAGATCTTTAAAAAGAAGTACAATGCTAACTACAAGTGATAATCCGTCCTATAATTTGTGTTTTATTTTGAAAACAGATAGTGACATTAGGTTTTGAAAATAATGTCGTTCAGATGTCCTCTTCGGCTTCGTCTGGTGGAATACACCCTGGAGACCTAATTTTCGATCACTCTCATATTAATGTAGAGTCGGAAAAATGTTTCTTGCTTGGATTTTACCAGATGCCACATATGCTCAATTGGGTTAAAAATACAGTAATACGGGGGAATGCGTAAAACCGTATGTCCCATATCGGCAGCAGTGGTGTTTTCGAAGTATATATCGTTTTTTAACATATATATATATATATATATATATATATATATATATATATATATATATATATATATATATATATATATATATATATATATATATATGTTTCTAAATCATTCCGGGTGTCGATCCGTTGATTCTGTCACGAGTCACGACGTTTCGCAAAAATCGCATTTGACATTTTCAAATGTTGTCCGCTTCGACTGAAGAGTCCAACTGACCGTCAGTTGGACTGAATTTCAGTTTGGATCTGAATTTCCAATTTAGTGATATTTGCATTAGGAATTTAATTTTTTTGGCGGTTATGGTAACTAGTATTGTCCATTACATATATCCATTCCTTAGGCACATTGGATAAACGGTTATTTATAAACCAATCTTCAAAAAGTTCTGCTGTGGTGTCGTCCATGGTAGTCTGAAGATGAATGTTTAATATTTTTGAAGGACAACCGTAAACAATTTGGAAACCATCCATCCTCGGAACCAGCGTGTAAAATTGTAATTATTTTACCCTTGTTCGCTGGGGCTTTGGTTTGGCATTTTCTTGATGTCTCTACCCATTCTTTTGCTGGCTTCCCATGTGTATTGAACCATGGTTCATCAAGGTGGACAATGGGACGGTTTTCTAAACTGTATTTTTTTATAGTTTAAGTAGTCAAACTACCATCGTCGCAATCGTTGTGATTCCATTAATATTTGTCTTTTATTAATGGTCCGATATGCAAAACCGATTTAAGATAATATTCTCCGGAGGCCAGTTCTGCTCCAAGGAATGTTGGTTTCATATTTCCTTTCTAACTGTTGCAATGAATGCAATGTAGCCACAGTTTGCTCTTCATAGATAGCATAAATTTTGCTTCGAACTAAGTCTTTGACGCTTTCGTTAACACATTTTCTTTTACCAGAATCACTACAGACTTTTTTGGTTTTAATTGGATTCTTCACAATATCTGTAACTATAGTTTCTGCTACGACTACATTAAAATAAACTTAAAGGGATATACCACTAAACACCAAATAACTTTTTTGAATTTTTCGACGCACGTTTCGTTAACCATGTTAGCATCATCAGGAGGTTAATCTCATCTCAGATTAAAGCACCTCCTAATGCTTTAGCGCACATCGTTTTTCGCTTTTCCATCTGTCCTGTCAGTCAGCTGATGTGGTACTCATTGTCCTGCTTTCTGGGGGGATCTTTCCCATGGCATGCGAACGATCACAAATGGCTCGGCGACCAACATTTAACCCATCTGCCATTTGTTGTTGAGTTGACATATCGTCTTCTTCCAACAATACTTACAATTCGGCATCTTCAAATTTTTTCGGTTGACCTGGGCGTTTTTTGTCTTTTAAGTTGAAATCACCACTTTTCAACCGTTTAAACGTGGGTTCTCCTCACGTGGGCCCAGCGTGGGGTCCATGTGTATGGTTTTCTAGGATTCTCGAAGGTGCGAATTTCAAAAACGAGGGATAAAGTGAAGGGGCACTCAAGGTAGTTGAGCGCCGAGGTAGAATAAAAACAGACTAGCCAATTTCAAGGAGGATGAGAGAGGACGTAGATCAGAGCGTCCTGATAACTATAAGTTCTATCTAGAAGATACTGCGGTGTACATAAATAGAGTGACAAAAATTCTCCATAAATTTTAAAAAACGTTTTAAAATATAATATAATGATTCATGGTAATTAACATGTGTTTTTTCTTATAGTCCTTAGGTTTTTTTTTTATCTGACCTACGTAAATGTGTAACCCAAAATATTTTATAAAAGGCATTATAAAACTATCTTATCTATACTATAAATTATATTGAACTTAAAAATAAGCGTAGAATAATTATTATTAATATAATAACTAATACTAAATAAAATACAACCTATTTTACAATTATATTTAAAAAAAAAATATTTTACCGAAGACAAGCAGACGTCTTAAGTCAGGATCAACAACAAATACATTTCCTACAAAGTTTTCCAAAACATATTACAATGTAGCAGTAATATTATCCAAATAATTTCTAATTCCTTTATTTAAATGTTTTTTAAACAATAATTTAAAGTGGAAAATGTCCTTGTTCTATATATCAACACATACGACACTCAAATCCACTTCATCACAAATAAATATTATTGTACGAGGGTGAATCAAATATAAACCGGAATTGTTTAAGTATATTTATATTTATAAAATAATCCAAAAAAAAAACTATTGATCATTATTTGCCCCAAAAAAATAGTCGCCATCACTTTCCCGGCCGATGGAAAAGTATTCGCATTTTTCGGAGTCGATTCATCCTTCGCAGTCCACTGTTTCAACAGTGCTTTAGTGTCAGGAATGTCGTGGTATGTCCACGACACACGAGTTTTATCTACAGTTATTAATCGACGCAAAAACTCCGACTTATTTCGGTTAAACTGCTTCAACAGAGCTTCGGAAATGTTCAATTCGAATGCGTTTTTGGTCCTGAGTCAATAATCGCGGTTTATAACAAACCCGTTCTTTCAATATGCCGAGAGTCAATGCTCTGTCTTTCGATATGCCAGAGTCCCGGTAAACAATGTTTAATCATGTCAATGTCTAATCATCATGACTCAAACATTGTTTAACCACTGCAGGATGAAGACCTCTTTAGCATGCTTCGAACTCGCACGGTCGTGAGCTCTCTCTCCCATACGGGTCGCTCTGTTTTCGTAATGCCAAGCATACACATTTCCATTCTCCTCTGTGCTACGCGAAGTTTTTCACACAAAGTAGTGGGAGTTTGTTTATAAATACTATATTAAGCCTGCCAACCACATCAAGCCTCACAGCCATTAGAAACCAGTCAGTTTGGATTCTATTCTATCGGTCGAAAAATTAATATCGAACAAAGAGCGAATATTATGTAATTTTGTTTTAAACTTGGTAAAACATCCACCGAAACGCTCTAATTAGTGAAACTAGGGCATTGTGAGGACTGTTTATCCGGTGGCAGAGTCTACGAATGGTTTAAATGATCCAAAGAAGACCGTGAGGACATCAAGGGCAACAAAATAACATTGAAATTGTGCGTGAATTTATAAAAAATCAGACAAAATATTCGTTGCTACCCATAGAAATGGAATTGACATGGCCCAGCTCAAAAATGCATTCGTCCACCTAATAGAGTATTTTGAATAAAAATAATTTTTGCCGAAAAAAAATATATTTGTATTTTTTTTAAGTCCTGTTTTTCGTGTGAGACACCGTCTATATAAATAATTTCACAATTTATGTATGTCTATTCTTTGATCTTAAAAAAATTTTCGAAAAGTAAATTGCATGACCTATTCCATCTATGGAAAAATCGTCTTCAAATCACTGCTGGCCGGAAACTCCCTTGAACATATGTGCGTTTAATCATCATAGCTTTCTCGTATTCAAAAAATCAATGACCGTGGTAATTTTCATTCTCAAGTTAAAAGTTTATAATTAAAATATGACCACATAAACATTTCTACCTTTCATTTGAATTTATCGTTTATTTTTTCCTTCGATACGTTATGAGAATTGGACTGGAAGATAATAACATGTAATTATGGAGCAATAAAAATAAACCTAGTTAGAAATGATTGAACGTTGTTCTAAAGACAATTGCCTTAAGGAATTCACTTCAATCTTTAAACCGTTTTATGCCTAATTATTGAGAAATTGTGCAAAAAATATATGGTTATCGTAGTTATAGAATGTTAAATGGATGACAGAAGCAGGATAAAGAAAAAAAAGTTTTATACTGTTTTATATTTGTTTTGTATATATATATATATATATATATATATATATATATATATATATATATATATATATATATATATATATATATATATATATATATATATATATATATATATATACCCTTTGTGGATCAGACCTTGACGTGGTAAAGGGGTTTGAGTAGGACAATGAAGCTTTGAGCTATGCCGTCTGGAGCGTAAGTTCCTGGGAGGGTCAGATCGAGGCGGACCTTGCTCAGACCCTGGCGGACAGATCGAGGCAGAGGCCTCAGACTAACATGATCCAAAATCTGCCAACCCGCATTGGACCAGCGTGGCAGATTACGGTCCATGCCTTCAACATGACAGTACAATTTCAAACACGGCCCTCATTCCCCGGAGTCCAAGGGGCAACTACCTACGGCAGCGGGAAGATCTGCCCCAAGGCAGAGGGTGCTAAGAATCACCGGGTTAGATCGGGCTGCCATTGGAATTTTGACATTGGGATATTATTGGGCTCTGTGGAACACGAAGAACTGGGCACGTACTCTACATCCGAGGTACGGAGAATGGACGATGTGGTGGAATTGGATTCCTCATCAATCGAAAGCTGAAAGACAGTGTAGTAAAATTTGAAAGTAAATCCGACAGATTAGCCCAATGTGTGATTCAGCTGAATAAAAAGTTTAAGTTTCAAATCGTCCAAGTTTATGCACCAACTATAAGCCATAGAGATGAGGAAATTAAGGAATTTTATGATGATGTGGCCCAACTTTTAGACAAAGAGAAGTATAGGTATAAAATCCTGATGAGCGACTTTAATGCCAGAATCGGAGAAGGAAGAACTGGTGAAAATGCAACTGGCCCATGTGGAAATGGTGAGCGGGACAATAGAGGTGACAGGCTGGTTGACGTTGCTGAAGGACAAGAACTGTATATTATGAATTCGTTTTACAAGAAAAAGATCAACAGAAAATGGACATGGAAAAGCCCATCTGTGCTCACCAGTAAAATGGATTACATCATGTCAAACGATAAAACAATATTTTGCAATTTTACTGTCCTTAAACATTTTAATGTGGAAAGTGACCACCGAATGGTATGAGCAAAGATTAAGATAAACTGCCGAAAAGCCGCAAAAAAGAATGCAGACAGTCCTTTTAGCAGGGTCGAGTACGTTGAGCTTTGCAAAACTATAAGAAAACGTATTCGAGAGGAAACGCGCCGATTCAACATGCAGCTTGTGCAAAAGACTCTGGAAGAAAACAGGGGAATTAACAAGGCTAAGCAGAGGCTAAGAAAGAAAAGGACACGAATGTTTTCCTTGAAGCATGAAGATGGTTCAATATGCTGGAAACGGACGGAAATGTTAGAGGTTGTCCAAAGATTTTATTCAGGGTTTTATGAGTACCAGAATGAAGCAAGACCAGCAATGCCCACTGAAGAACAAGTGCCGAATATCCTGGTAGAGGAAGTGACAAAGGCTATAGACTCGATGAAAAATGGCAAGGCTCCAGGAAAGGATAGTATAACTGTGGAGATGTTAAAAGCTGGTGGTCGGACTTTACATAAAATACTAGCTAAATTATACTCAAAATGTCTCAAACAACAAGAAGTACCCAGCTTATGGAAAAATGCAGAAGTGATTCTTTTACATAAGAAAGGATACTAAGAAAACTTAATGACGCACAACCAAGGGAGCAAGCAGGATTCAGAAGTGGGTTCAGAACAATGGATCACATCCACGTTCTACAGCAGGTCATAGAAAGACACAACGAATACACTATGCCACTGTTCTTGGCTTTTGTCGATTATGAAAAGGTATTTGATTCAATCTCAAAGCGGGCCATAATGGATGCACTGCTTAATCAAGGTGTAGAGAAAGTCTATGGAAATCTACTAGGATCGATATATGATGAAGCTACAGCGACAGTCCACCTTGACGATCTTGAGGTTGGAATAAATGTAGAGCGGGGCGTGCGGCAGGGTGACGCTATATCGCCTCTTCTTTTCTCAGCCTGCCTGGAAGAAGTGTTCCGTAATCTGGATTGGGAACAGGATGGAATAAGGATTAATGGGTGCATACTTAAATCATCTTAGATTCGCAGATCTTCGTTCTTCTTTCACAAGACTCAGAGGAGCTGCAAAGACACGTACAAGAGCTGCAAAGGGCTGGGGAACCATTTGGCTTAAAGATAAACCAGAAGAAGAGTCAGGTCATGTTCAATAAATTTGCTGAGGACAAAAGTCTTTCTCTTTTAGGAACGGATTTGGAAGTTGTGGATCACTATATATCTTGGGCAGAGGGTTTCAATGGAAGGGGATACCGTCCGGGAGGTGGAGCAACAAGTTAAATGTGGCTGGCAGGCATTTGGCAGGCTCAACATAGTGTTTAAGAGCAAACTACCACTTTGCCTGAAAAGAAAAGTCTTTGATCAGTGTGTCCGGCCCGTTATGACATACGGAAGTGAGACCTGGACACACATCACAGTCAGTTCAAAAACTTCGAGTAGCACAGAAGAGAATGGAAAGATGTATGCTTGGCATTACTTGACGGGATAGAAAGACGTGTACATGGATCAGAGAACAAACGAAAGTGAGTGATATCGTTGGAAGAATAAAGCAATTGAAATGGAAGTGGGCAAGCCATGTAGCGAGGTGATGGGAAGAAAGATGGACTGGATATCGCTTGATCGCAAACGTCCACGGTGAAGACCGAAAACTCGATGGACTGATGACATTATTAAGTATATTGGACCCGAATGGCAGAGGAGAACTCAGAATCGCGATAGCTGGAAGCATGCTGAAGAGGCCTTCATCCTGCAGTGGATTGTTACGGGTTGATGATATATATATATATATATATATATATATATATATATATATATATATATATATATATATATATATATATATATATATATATATTACAAATTATCAAATTGTATCAGTTACTTATAAAATTCCAATAAAGGTGAGTTTTAATATTTGTTCTTAATTATATCACTGTACTGAAAATCAATAATTTCCATTTGAAGTTCCGGGGCTAGGGTTTCAATGTCAGTATCAAAAGGATTTTGAAAAATCTGAATTTCATTCTCAATGACATCAAAGTCTGAGAAACGAATATCAAAATTTATCTTCAAAGCACCCAAAGCTTCGAATGCAAAATCGACCGGAAACTCAGTCTCAGTAGTGTGGCTGAATATTTCACATGTTTTAAAATGTGTTTGAAGCATTTTTTATGTAATTGTGATTGAAACAGTATTATTTTCTGATGGAATGATTCGATATTAGTGTATAAATCAGAGAAAAGGTACTTTTCAACTTACAGTTCGTTCATATGTCTTGTCAAATCGACATTGAATGCTAACTTCCACAGCCATTCGCTATTTTGTAATTCGGTAAGAGGGCGATGCTTTTCATTCAAAAAAATTTCGATCTTCGCTCGAAGTTCAAAAAAACGCTGAAGGACTTTTCCGCAACTAACCCAGCGTACGGCAGTATGATATGGTAAGTTATTTTCTCCAATCTCTTCAATAAACTCGCGGAACTGTCGGTACAATAAGAAGATACAATGTAAGACAACTAGTTTTGAACCACCATTATTTTCTACAGCCTTTGACACGAGTGTAACCACTCCTTTATTTTTACCACACATGTTTTTACCTCCATCAGTTGTAATAGATTTCAAGTTTTTCCATCGAAGAATTCTTCTTATTAATGGCATTTTCAACTCCCTTAAAAATATTTTTCCCCAGTAACCTTGCCGTGAATACTATCAATATCGAGAAATTCTTCAAACACTTCATAGATTTTATCTACTCCTCGAATAAAAATCAACACCTGAGCAGGATCTGTATCGATTCTCCATCGGTGAATGGTTGTCCACGTTTTGCGATTTCAAGAACCACACAAAAGCTGGCACGGGTTGCAACCGCTTGTTCAGTATTGACTTTCGTAAACAAAGATTGCTGCGATTTCAATCCGCGCTTCAAAATGTTTAAATGTTACTGTGCCTTGGAAAGTACTACTAGTAAAAGTAAAGTTTTGGGGTTAGAGGCGCATCAGCAACTGAGAAGGCTACCGTGAAAGACGTCCGACGATCCGTTACCCAAGGATTGTTGAAACGAAAAGTGTTGGTCAAAAAAAGAAAGGAAAGGAAAATATTTACGGTTAGAGGAGCATCAGCATTTAAGGCTATTTAGCGACTGGACCTACAGATTAAAGTGGGTTCCGAACCACCGTCATCAGCTACCAAAAACCCCGTTCAGCACCCACCTCAGGCTATCAACCCTTGGTTTTGTGCTTAACCGAAAGTATCTCGAGAAGCCTACTAGCGAGTGACCAACGTAGAAAATCTCTCAGACGGCATCCGGCCTTACCCAGCCTCGAACTGGCGTGACTGAGGGGTGAGTCCTTGTCAGATTTTACACTCTTACCTAAAAACATTTCCAAAAATTGTAGAAAACTTTTTTGCCTAGTACGGAATTGGAACTCGCTCCACATTAACTGCCGTAACGTAGGGCTGACGCCTTAGACACCACAGCTAATGTGGCTCCACAGTACTACTAGTGCCATCTGTTAGCGATAGAGGGTACTACTACTACCTACTTCCGCTTCTGACCACCCCTTTTCGTCAAGTGTCACTCACGGTCATAACAATACACAATAGTAATTGAACTAGCAAATTTAGCAAGCGGGTGCTCGTTTAGGGGTCGTACTCGGTGACTAGTTTAAAAATACTTCTTTCATGCCGAGAAAGAAAAACTTCGCTCACTGTTTTTCGCTTTTTAGCTGTCTGTCGTTCAGCCTATGATGTGACACCGATTTTCCTGCCTTCTGGATCTTTCCCATAGCATGCAGACAATAACAAATAGTTCGACGACTAACACTTAGACTTTCTGCCATCTATTGTTGCGTTTGCATATCGTTTTCTTCCAACAATTCGGCATCTTCAAATTTTTTCAGTTGACCTGGGTGTTCCTTGCCGGTCAGCTGATGTAATACTCATTGTCCTACCTTCTGGAGGGATCTTGCCCATGGCATGCCAACGATAACAAATGGTTTACAACATTTAACCCATCTGCCGTTTTTTGTTGAGTTGGCATATCGTCTTCTTTCAACAATGCTTATAATTCGGCATCTTCAAATTTTTTCGGTAGACCTGGACGTTCCTTGTCTTTCAAGTCGAAATCACCACTTTTGAATCGTCTAAACCAACATCCATAAGCGTCTTGCTTTAGGACATTGTCACCGTAAGTTTTCACAAGTATACGACGACTTTCCCGAGCTTTTCTTTTGATGGAACAAGAAAAGGTCGGAACAAGAAAAGCTATTTTGATCGAAACTCGACATGTTTACGGTACGAAAAATAGATGACGGTAACTCGAAATCGTTTAAACATCAATGGCATTTTGAAATGTACTGTCGTAGCAACAAAATAACATAAGGGATTAGACTGTGAACCGCCACATCTGGTATTCACAGCAATGTAATATCTTCTTCAGTATATGACAGACATAATTCTTCAATATGTTTTTGTATTTTACAACAATGTATTTTAATACATACAGAAATAACAATATAGAAAATTACAAATACAAACAAGTTTACATTACTGAAAATATTATAAGAGCAAGCATCAGCATCAATATAAAGATAAATTTAAATCAATCTCAGGTGAATCAAGTTTCTCACTGCCTCAATTATAGCTCTTAAACCAGAGGCTGCCAATTAACCTAATGATTGATTTGATTGTATACTATGAGTTATGTCAATTGGGTCAATTGAAAGAGGCCAAGTTTGATAAGTGTAGTATTTCATCGTGGCAGCTCCACCCCTCCCATAACCTTAATAACATATTAATAGTTGTATAATAACTTATATCCCATCCACTCTATTCACCTGATCTAGATCCATCAGATTGTTGTGGTTTTAATACTTACACGAACAAAATACATACGAATTTATTATAAATATTCTTTCTGTTAATTTTAAAATAACACAAATTATATTGAACAGAATTCAAGAAGTTAAATCTTTTAATTTCGAATAAATCTTTTACACCAGTTGCCTCTGGTACTGCGATCAAATAATTTGTGGTTAAGTTGTTTTTAATTTGATTAAATTAGATGTTATTAAGTTATTACTAACGCCCATTTCTCTATCGCATGTTTACAAAAAATTTAACAGGAGATACTACTTATTTACGTCATATTATCACTTTTTTATAATATTAATGAGGAATTCATTATAACGAAGTTTTTCGTTTTGATTTTTTTCTTGTGTTTCTAAGTAATTGTTTAAATCATTTTATTATAATGAAATTATTTAAGATTTTTAAGAATTGCTATCACAATAATTAATGTTTTTTACGTAAATACAATTTCTTTTGAGATGCCTAATATTCAAACTATTTATAAGCCGTTTCTTTTTCAAATTATAAAATCATTGTTATCTATTACAATACTATAATTTAACAATAACAATTTTAATAAACAAATTTAATTTACAATACAATAATTTAACTTAACCTTTGGTGTGAAATACTAAACTTGAAGAGATTTACCACTAAACACCAAATCACTTTTCTTCAACAGCTCGACGCACGTTTCGCTAACCATGTTAGCATCATCAGGAAATGATTTAATCTCAATATATTCTTAATATGTTAAGTTGTTAAGAAAGTAATTGCGGTCTTTAACTATTAAATTGAAATGCACATATCTTAGCCCAATCAATACATTATTAATAGAAATAAGAACCATTACAATCAACACACTTTAGCCAACGAGAAACAAATTGATTTTTACCGGTTACTGAAAATTTTGGAGTCCTGTAGGCGACGAAGTCGTTGAAGGTAATTTTAGCATCCCCTCCAACAATACATCATCCAAAACAATTAATAAAATGATTGAAAACACTTTCATTACAGCAACAGTAGGTTATCATAGCAAGAGTGAACGCAACGAATAAGCAATTATGATGAGTGAACACAAGTATAATATAAACTTGATATTTATCAAAGGAAAATATAAGATGACATTTAAATATGTCGACTTATGCAACATTTATTATATCTTGTATAAAATGTGCTATTATATGCACCACATTCACCTGATCTGACACTAGCAAGTTATTGTGATTTAGCCTGTTCCAATGTTTTAAAATACTTCTAAGAGGTCAAAACGAAGATAGCATAAAAATATACGAATATTTTTGCGGTCAATGTAAATATTCGGTGTAAATGGTATAGATTGCCAACTTTTCTTTATTTTTAGCTCAACAATTATTTGTATATATATATATATATATATATATATATATATATATATATATATATATATATATATATATATATATATATATATATATATATATATATATATATATATATATATATATATATATATATATATATATATATATATATATATATATTTATATATATTTATATATATATATATATATATATATATATATATATATATATATATATATATATATATATATATATATATATATATATATTATTCACGTATGGGCCTTGGTGGACCACGCGAAGTAGAATTAGAGGCGTTTGTTGTTGTTTCAATTGTGCTGTGCTAATTGCATTCTTTCGCTATGAGCTTTTTTTCTTTTCGTCAGACCAAGTTGTTACAGTCTTCCTACATTTTTCGCTCTGGCCAACCTTCCAAACGTTAACCTTGTGTCTGAAACAGTCTCTATCGTGAAATTCACTTTGTGTAATATTTTCTGCTCTTAGGTCCTCTTTAATTGCAGCAATCCATTTAATTATTTCTACTTTAGCTCTAGTCCTGTTTTCATAAAATTCGACTATTTGTCTAGCTAGCCTACTCGGATTCATCCGTTTTATGTGTCCGTAAAACTTAAGTCTTCTTTTTCTCATATCGCTATGTATATCTGTGTATTGTTTGATTTCTTGGTTTTCTCGAAGTCGGTATGTTGTGCTATTTATTTGTTTGGGGCTTAGGATTTTTTTTATGATTTTTCTTTCCTTCTTTTCAATGCCCTCGATGTCTCTCTTTCTATTCAAAATGAGCGTTTCTGTCCCACATAGACATTCTGGCTTAATAACTGTGTTGTAATGCCTCAGTTTTGTGTTTTTAGATATGCATTTTTTGTTGTAAATATTTTGTGTAAGTCTCAATGCCGTTTCCATTTTTTAATATCTACCCTTGTTTGCCGCTTTTTCCAACCCATTTTCCATGATTATTTCACCCAAATATTTGAATTGAGAGACTCGTCTGATGTTACCATATTTTGTTTTTAGAAATGGTGTTCTTAGTCTGTTGCAGGTCGTCATGTATTGTGTCTTTTCAAAGGAAATTACAATTTCAATCTGTTTCTGTGCCGTTAATACATCTGGAACCAAAATTGCTAGATCATCAACAAACGCCAGACAATCAATTTTGATGTTGGTTCTCCACAGTTTAATGGGCTGGTCAATATTCAGGGCCGACTTTTTTTCACGCCACTCCTGTATTACTTTTTCCAGAGCACATTTAAATACGAGTGGCGAGAGTCCATCCCCTTGTCTCACACCACTTTTAATTTCGAAGGGTTCTGAGATGTCACCCATGAATTTAATTTTTTACCTTGTGTTAGTTAATATTGCTTTAATAATTGCCAGCGTTTTCAGATCTAATCATTGTTCTTTCAAGATTCGGAATAAAGATTCGCGGTCAATAGAATTATATGCTTTTTTGAAATCCACAAATGTACGGACGAGATTTTTATTGTACAGTTTTTGATGTCTTAGGATCAACTTTAGATTCAGGATCTGTTCAGGGCAGAATCTGCCCGGTCGAAAACCTGCTTGATATTCACCAATTTTAGATTCTAACTGTCCCTTTGCTCTGTCTAGTAGACAATGAGACAAAATCTTGTAACAAACTGGGAGAAGAGATATCCCTCTGTAGTTGTTTACATTGGTTCTATATCCTTTCTTGTGTAGTGGATGGATTAGAGCATCTTGGTTATTTCCTTGATTGTACCTGGACTAGCGGACAAAAGTTCAGCAGTGATTCCATCTTTACCAGAAGCTTTGTTATTTTTAAGCCGCTAGATTTGCCTAATTATTTCATCTTCATTCGGTGGTAATGAATCTGGGTTTGTTTGTTTAGGGTTTAGTGTTGGTAATTTGTTTAAGGGCTCAGGACAGTTTAGTATTTGTTCAAAATATTTCGCAAGTTCTTTACAATTCTCTTGGTTATTTAGAGCTAATTGTTTGTTTGCCTTTTGGAAGCAAAGACTTTAGGGTGGATGGCCAGTTAATTTAGTTTTAAATATTTTGTAAAAGTTTCGGGTATTATTTTTTTGGAAATCTTTTTCTACTTCATTAAGTTGATTCTTACTTCCAAGAAGATGTTATAGTTTATTGCTGTTTTTTGACTGTTCCAATCTTTGAATCCTTTACTTCGGCGTAATACTGCTTGCTCGCAAACTTCATCCCACCACGGATGTTTTCTACGTTTTTGTAAAGGAACCAACTTTAAGGCTGTTTTAATAATTCTTTGTTTCAATTCTTGCCAGTTCTGTGCTGGTTGTTTATCAAGCTCTTCTGTTAGGGTTGGTTTTATTTCCGTAGGGTCGAACTTTACTATTAGCAGTCTCTTTTGAATAAGTTTTCGAGGTTTTAAGCTAAGTTTGATTCTAGTCAAGTAGTGATCCGTGTCTATATTAGCTCCTTTCCTGACTTGAACATTCAAAACATCTTTAAAATTGGGGTACGAAATGTACATGTACATGTTTGGGCATGTACATGTTTGGGCACCTCCAGATCTTTTGTTTTGTTATTTTCTTCTAAAAATGGGTTGACATTATTTTTAGATTAAACTGCGAACATAGATCAACCAATCTTCTACCATTATGGTTAGTTCATTTATGAGCGGGAAAACTGCCGACTGTTTTCCTGTACTTTCTTCTTTCCCTAGTTGGGAGTTAAAATCACCCAATAGGGTTTTTACATGGTTAGAGGGAATTTTAGAGATAGTCTTTTCCAGAATTTTCCAGGACTTATTTACTTTTTCAGGATTAGATTTATTTTCTTCATTAACTGGGAGGTGTGCATTGATTAATCTGTAGTTTTTGTTAGCACACTTAAGGGATAGTCGATTATTCGCATTATAGCATAAGTCGATTATTTACTAGCTGGACATTAGTTATAAAACGAAAAATGTTTCTTGATATAGCGAAAGCAACACCGAGATGTGGTGTATTTTTGATTATTCTATTGTCCGTTTCACTTTAAAAAGTCTGTAGTTGCCGAATTCCAAGGTGTTATCATCTGTCAATGTGGTTTCTTGCAAAGGTTAAATTTGGATTTTTTGCTGATTCAATGTTCGCCCCAATTCGTGTAGTTTTCATGGACGCAGGAGATAATTGATATTTACCGTTCCAAAGAAAGTTTTTGTTTTCGGTTTCAGACGTTGGCCAGAGGTCTCCGACTCCCTCTGAAAGATTTTGCGTTTAAGCCCGGACGCCCCAGAATCCGAAAATCCGGTTGTACCAGTAAAGCTGGCAGAGAACTGTCTACCTCTTGGGGTAATTTTGTAATTACTAAAATGCTTCATCTTGTACTTTGAATTAAAGGTTTGAACCATGACGGTTCAGAGGTTAAGACTGGAGGGGTTAGTTCCAGAATTTTAATATCAGCCGCACCACTGGTGAACAGACGATGACCACTCAACCGCTTGATACAAGTCAGACCCTACGTGGATTTAGTTTATATATATATATATATATATATATATATATATATATATATATATATATATATATATATATATATATATATTTAAACGAAATTAAAAAATTTAAAAAAATTAAAAAATATATTTAAACATAAACAATGTGAAAATATAATTTTTCATTAATATTCCAAGTACGTACCCTGTTGGTTTCTGCAGATATGTTACTACCGGTAAATATTATAGAATAGTGATGTTTGTTGAAAACATTTTTTCTGATGTACAATTGAAAATTACGAGTGTTATCCCGTCGAAACGTCGTGAAAATCCAAGAAATTGTAGTTCAAATAACCTTTTCACAAAAAGAATCTTCAGCACACATCAGAGAAACAAAAATATGAGAATGCTGTCACCAAAAGGTTGTTTCTAGAGATGTTTCATATTATTAGAGATATGTAATGTTAATTCATTTAAGAGTTATTTTTCATAATATTTTGGGAAGCTGAATATTGTACATAAGTCATTGAAATATAATAAAAATATTATATATGAATATACTACTGTATATCAAAAGGATTAATATATATATGGAGAAAACATATGACTGATTTTAACTGTATATATTTGCTTTACAAACGCCTGTCCCGACTGTGAGTGTTTTTGTGTTGTTTTAACTTGTTTTTTAACCTTATAAATGAATTTTTGGACATTATCTTTGTCTTTCTTTCTATGTATTGGTTGATTTTGTTGAATAAATATGTATGTATGTCTTACACAACTTTTCACCTAGAAATATTTTTAATAATAACAGCCCAACGCGCCTACAGTAAGCTATGCGTGAAACTAAGGAAAACATATATTGAAACGTTTAGTTACAAACGTGAAAAGTTACAAAAACAAATATTTGCGGATGATTATCTGTCCCGTATAAAATGTTACGACTCGTTTGGTTAACTCAAAGAAGACCGAGAATCACTTGAACACGATACGATAGGTGGACGGCCGAAAGCCTCGACCAGAATGTCAGGAGAATACGTAGGTCACTGTAAAAGTTTCGAAAAGTAATAAGAATAAATGTAAATAAGAATAACAAAAAATATAAAATACAATACAAAAAATACAAAATGTGCGCTTCTGATTTGTTAAAGCGCTTTGTGAACAAAAGTATTTGTTATCTTGTTGCTTTTCTTCTTGTGGTACGATGGCCAGTCAGTGAGCCTTCATCTCCTTCAACGGTCTCCAACCGAATCGATCTCTAGCATCCACTTATAATACTCAGCTCTACAAGCCTAGTGGCCCTTTGGCTTCGAATTATGCCACTCTTCTTTTCATTCATTCTTCTTTTCGGTCCGAAGCATATTTTTTCCTGACCCATACTTTCCTAAAATATTTCACTTCCTCGAGGCATTTGTTCCTTGGTTGCCCTCTCCTTCTCTTTCCCTATTCATCTCTTATCACTATTCTTTTAATCCATCTCTTGCCGGGCATCCTCGCTATGTACCCCCGCCATCTAGCTCTCTCACCACCTGAACAATGTTTGGTTTTTTGTATAGTTCTTCTATTTCTCTATTTGTTCTTGATTTGTTCTCTGAGCTTTAATTCCTCCAAAAATCCTCCTTAATATTTTACGGTCCCAGACTTTACCAGCTTATTTTCTTATTCGTCATTGTCGATGTCTCGCACGCATTGTGTAAGCGTGGGCCTTAGTATTCTTTGGTACACTCTTACTTTTGCTGCCCTTGTTATATTCTCTGCTCTTAAAATCTTTGAAAACATTCTTTGCTTTGCTTCCTTTCGCCAGTCGTTTATCTATTTCTTTTTCTTCATCCCCTTTATATGTTAGTGTTACTCCTAGATATTCAGTTTGTTTACCTTTTTTATTGTATATTTGTTATTTTCTGCATAATTAATAACTAAATTAGGGAACATTCCTCTGGTACTATCTTTCATTACCATATATTTAGGCTTGTTTTCGTTAATTATTAGCAGCAGTTTTAGTTAGCTGCTAGCAGCCCCTTACCAGATTTATATTATGCAGTAGTTCTTTAACTGTATGTATTTTTGCAGTGATTTTTCCCTGTTCCTTCCACCGAAAAGAATACTTCATGGACGGCGGTTTGATTCAATATAAGCAATGCAAGAAAGTTTGTTGACTACTTTGAAGGAAATACCAAAAGTCGGGTAAAAAAAACTATTTGGAAGGCTGAAGAAAATGTTGGAATATGTGTATTGGAATTAGAAGGGATTACTTTGAAGAAGATAATATAAATTTGAAAGAATAAATAAATAAATAATTTGTGTTTTGTTTAAAAAGTCACCTTACTTTTTGAACATAGTATTTACACTTGTTCTAAATGTTAAAACTGTATTTATCTAGACAGACCTACAATATTACAAGGCTAATTCTAGACTAAGTTCGTCTTATATTCTCCCTTAAGCTCAATACATTTTTTCCGGCGGTTCTCCAGTTTATTTATTCCATCTCTGAAGTGATTTTCTGAAAGTCCTTCAAAATACTGATCTACGGCTGCTATAACTTCTTTATTTGATGAAAAACGTTTGCCACGTAACTTTTTGAGGTTTGCAAACAGATGAAAGTCAGAGGGATCAGATCTGGTGAATATGGTGGATCCTCGAACAATTCGTAGTGTAACGCTTTCAATTTGGCCATTGCAAGAATACCTCTGTCAGCCGGTGCATTGTCTTGATGATTTTTTTCTTCGCTAAACCAGGTCTTTTCTCACGAATTTTTGCGTCCTATTGATCCAAACGGTTTGAATAATACTGTCCTGTTATTGTTTTACCGGTTTGAAGGTATTCAATTGATAAAATGCCTTTTGTATCCCAAAAAAATTGATGCCATAACCTTTTTGGTCGATTTTGAAGACTTTGTCGGAGAAGAACAACCGGGCTCAGTCCAATCTGCGGTTTATTGCCGCAGTTCAAGATCATACTGGTAAACCCAAGTCTCAGCCATAACTACAAAATGATGTTTAAAATCTATTTTACTCTTTCGAAAAAGATCTAAATGTTGGTTAGAAAGCAGTGGCGACTCATGGGTTTTTAAAGTGGGAGAGCGTAGAAGAAAATAGTACTGCTGAAGAGTGCTTTTTTGCTTTCCCCTTCCTCCTCTTTACTTTTCATGCCATTGAAACCCTATACAGGGGGTGAACTGAGAAAACATTAAAATTCACTACCACATAGCCACAATATACTATTATATAGTTTACTGTTAAATTTTCGCGTAAAACTTGCCCTATTTTTACAATTTTTTTGAACATGACTCAAATTCAACACGGGCGTGGGACGACTGTTAGTTTTTAATTCAACTTACTCCCCCAAACTTAAATTAGTCATTATTAACTGTTTTAAATCAGACAATTTCAGGTTTGCAATTCAAAGTTGAACTACGTCCAAATCGCATGTTTTAGAAAGCAGTTAAACCCCCGAATTCTAGCAACCAACAAAACATGTAACGCCAACGACGAGATAAGATGATGTGGCGTACGGTCGCTAGAGGTAAACGTCCGACCAATGATGTAAACATTGTGGCGGGGAGAATGGAATTTTTATCCGCATTATTTGGTGTGATGGGTCGACATACGTTCTTCTACATTTGGAGATTTTAATTTTCAATATCTTAAAATGAGTTGAAGGAAAAAAACTGAACGGAAATAAAATATGGTATTTTGATCTGAAAAATTGTTAACTGTGACTAATGCTGGAGGGGCGGCGCCTCAAGGCCTTTCTCACGAGCCGCCACTGAATCCAGTTATAACATAGAAGAACAGATCAATAATATTGAAGAAAGTTTGACTCGATTTCGTTTTTGATCATCTTGTCCAGCTTGCACATAACTTTCTCAAGCCCAATTCCTTTTTCAAAATATGAAACACTTGAGATGTCCATGCCTTAGCAGTTTCACTCGGAGTCAAAATACATTTACCATTTCATACCAAGTGATTTCGATTGCCTTTACACCTTCTTTTACAAATAATTTTATCACAGCACGATTTTCAATATTTTTCATTTAAAAATTAATACTGATACGTTTACTTTAAACTGCTGTTTTTGTACGAATAAATTGACAGATTGACTTGACACTTCAAATATGTTCATATGAAGGATGAAACTTAATATAGGTTATATAGTTCTTTTACTGCTCTATAGGTGTCGCTTCGCGAACTTTTCAATTAACTTAGTATATACTAAATGAATACTCGGAATATTTGATCAGCTGTTAAACTATGACTATATTAAACATAACAATAAATGAAGCTTTAACCGTGAAAGAGAAAAAACATTTATAATTAACCAGTCTGAGAAATCCTTTATTATGGGTCAGCGGAGGTTAGTGTGGTCTGGGTTGAAAGTTGAGTTATTCATTTGTTTACTTGTTATAAAAAATATAGTTAAGGATATTGTTAAGATGGATAAAGCCGCAGCCAATAACGTAAATGTTTCTTGTTTTATACAGTATCTGCTCACGATAATTTTGCATGTAGTAAACAAGGTGGATTTTATAAGACTTCTTTTATCGGGTTGATCAGAAGATTCGTAGGGATATTCTTAAGACAAATCGAAACAGAAATTGTAATCAAAGAGAGTCAAGTTTGGTATATATGCAGGTTGGGGGAAATAATCCTAATCAATAGTGAACAATTATACAATTAACATAGAATACTACCTTCTGTTTGGCAAATTCCGGACATTTATGTGTAATGCTTGGTCCTAGTTCATTAAATGTGAATGAATTGAAAATTTTCTTTTATCTCCAAAACATTAAAATTAATTAATTCCTTTCCATATTTCAAAAGTATCTAATTGTATTGTCGATAAACGTCGACATATTGGTGGTAAGAAATTAACACCCGCCACTATCTTAATAAAAAGCCTTTAAAATATTTCGACCTTCGATACCACGAACAGGATGATTCAGCGACCAAAACTCGAAGGAATCCGTAACCTGTACCAACCTAGAACCGATGACCACACACCCTTCCGTCTAGAACTATTTAATTATTATTCAGGTATACATTCTTTCCCAGGCCTCGAGGTATAATGACCAAATAGCCGACGAAAGAAAAGAAAAAAACAGGTCATTCAGAGACGGTTTGTCAAACAACCAGAAAAATAACAGGTCATTGGCTATTGGAAGACTTTTGTAGAATGTTTGTCATACAGGGTGTTTCAAAATAGTTTAATGAAAGCACTAAATATACATTTAACAGATGAAATATATTTTTTCAGCGTCAGTACAATTGATCTAATTTAGCTTCTTCGTTAGGTTTTCCATAATCAATCCATGAGCTCCTCTAAGACCTAAACATCTTTGATGTGTGAAATACGATCTGTAATTCGATTCTTGAGTGCAAGAAACTTGGCAGTGGCTGAAATTCACAATGAGATTTTCGGTGATAATGTATGAGTAACAGTAAAGTTCAAAAGTGTGTGAGAATGTTCATGAACGGGCGAGTTAACGTACATGATGAGCCACGCCCTCCGACCTTCTCTGATTTCTGAAGATTTGATTCGTGATGTGGACAACAAAATTCGAGAGAACTGACGATTCACGATTTCAAAGTTATCAAGTGAATTATCGAACATTGTGTTCTCGGTGGGTTCCAAGTATGCCTTTTAATGATGACAAAACAAAGAGATTAGGTAGTGCTTTGTCGTTTTTGACTCGATACAATCAGGAAGGAGCTGAATTGTTGGATCACATCGTTACAGGAGATGAGACTTGGGTGTCTCATATGACTCCTGAGTCCAAGCAACAGTCAATGAAATGGCGGCACATATCGTCGCCAATCAGAGTGAAAGTCAAAGGGGCAATTTCAGCACGAAAGATCATGGCAACTGCCTTTGGGTACAGGAAAGGGATTTTGAATGGAATTTAAAGGTAATCAATTTTGATGCGTATTATGCCACCTTGACAAAACTCCGGCGTGCAACACAAAACAAGTGGCGTGGCATACTGTCTTCCGGTGTGATGTTGTTCCATTACAATTCAAAGTTACAGGTTTCTGTACAAACACAAGATCTAGTCAGGTCTTTTGGATGGGAAGAAGTGGATCATCCACCTTACAGTCCAGACCTTGCTCCCATTAATTTGCACTTGTTTCGGTACTTAAAGAAGTTCCCTGGTGGTCAACGGTTCAAGAAGTAGTTAAAACTGGCAGTTCGCAGGCAGCAGATTTCTTTGACGTCGGAATTCAAAAACTTTTTGAGCGGTATGATAAATGTTTGAACAAAAATGGAAATTATCAAGAAAAGAAGATAAAAGTACGTAGAATATAGAAAATATTTATTTTAATAATATTTATAGTAATCTTCTTTTTATTAAAAAACGGACCTTATTTATATATATATATATATATATATATATATATATATATATATATATATATATATATATATATATATATCGAAAAAATGTGAAGGGAATAGCAACAAAGAAATGGTATAATTCAACGAAATGAGCTAATAAAAATAATAAGAACATTTAAATGACAGAATAGAATATATGGAATAAAGACAAAATATAAAAGTTTGATTTTAATAGGCCTACAAATAAACATTTCAGAAAAAATAAGAAAAATAAATGAAATGCAGAGAGGAGGGAGAATAAGTAGGAAACAGGAGAGTTGAGGAACAGAGAAACTAAAAAATGAAATGAAACTTAGTCACCTAAGATAAGTCTTTTAACAAATGGTAAAAAAAAATAGGAAGACTACAAAGCAATCCATATGGCATATGGCATAAAAGAGACAAATAAATATATTATGGGCCAGATAGCATTACAAAAAAGGCATCGCTGATCGATATTTTTAATCAATATGGCTTTTTAAGCAGGGATTTTTATATTATGGATCATCCATAACATAAAAAATTATGTATCATCAAACTGATCAAGTCGACTATCAATTTGAAAATACCATATGAGAACTTTGCGAAATGGCGTCAAGAATTAGAACTTTTCTAACCAACGGATTCACACCCGGAAGAATAACTCTGTATGTATTCTACCATGGATTCTATTTTTATGAATACATCATTATGGGTTTTATAGGGTTTAAATCCGGCTAATGTACAAGCCATATTCTTGATGTGGTTTTAGAACGATAGTTAGGTACTTAGCCACCTCAAGCGTTGCCCTGCTGGAACGTTATATATTATGTATCTTCGTCATCGAAAATCATATAAGGATAGAATTATTGCAAAAGCGTTGAACAGATTTTCGTGTTGAAGTTATAAAGGACCATATAAAGAAAATAGTAGCTTTCAAAACTGGAAAATGATTTTCATTTTTCGACTAGAAACTTTGATCAGTCCTCGTAATGTGTAACAAAAAATATCTGCGGTATGCGAGATACTGATTGTAATCAAGCTTGTTGAGATATCATCGTCCTTATAACCGGATTTTAGATTTTTGGCGAAATGATAATAGTATTAATATGTGGAAAAGGTTTGAATTGTTAACCATTTGACTGCTTTGTCATTTCATGCAAAATTTACTATATTTTATTATTTTAGTTTCATAGTTTTATCTTTTCTTATTTATACAAGGATCGTTCGAAAAATGTTAAGAATAAAAATTTTTTTTTTTTTAATTTTCAAGGTAGTCACCTTTCAATTCAATATAGGTACACCGACATTCGAATTTTTTATTTCCCTCTTCATAATGCAATTTGTTCTCCTCTGCAAGATAAGCCATTGTCTCAGCTTTGCCCTTATCATTCTTTCTTCAGATTTGGCAAGAAAAAGTAATTGCTGGGAGCCAAATCTGATGAATGATGAATCTGATGAACGGTATCTATAGAAGCCTTTCGAAGCGTTGCAAGAGTTTTGCAGAAACAACCAGAATTGTGTGTGCAGGTAGATTGCACTGGGGAACAATTTGAAAAATAATTTCTGTTGAGTTCGATATTTAAGCTGTTTTATATCCAAAACTTTATTTAGTTTTTTTCTATCACGTCAAGCTTTTTCTTACAGTTGTTGCCCATCCGACTAAGCTTGGCGAATCACAGAAGTTCTACCGGTGAACCTTCTTCGACCTAGGAGTGGGGGCGTGAGTGACGTTGCGCCATCCAAAACTAGTTCGATCAGTTACGCATGAGATGCTAACGTACGCGGGTCTGTGTCGCTCTGATATTGTGAAGTCAAAGTATACATACACAACTACAGATTTTCGTTATGTCTGCCTCTGGTAGTTCTCGTCATAAGTGCTTAAATTGCCCTGATTCCTTTTGTTATATATGTGGCAATTTTACCATCCCCATTCAACGGACTAATATTACTACATTTGTCAGGCAAGCCTATTTTACTTATTTTAAAGTGAAATAGGTCACCAAGATAAATCATGGGCCTCTCATAAAGTGTGCAAGCAGTGTGTAGAGAGTTTACGAATGTGGACGAAGAGAACACGTAATAAAATTTCGTTTGGTATATAGTAGTGATTGCTACTTTTGCATAGGAAAACATCAGGATTCAACAAGAAAAACAAACATAAAATTGAGTATCCTAGTTTACCGTCAGCTATACGCCCTGTGCCTCATTCAGCTGAAATGCCAGTGCCAGTTTTTCAAGAATTACCTTTTTTAGAAATACAAGAATGTGAATCAAGAGAAGATCGAAGTGACTCCACCGACGAAGAATTCAAAGTTTCCAATGATTCAATTTCCAAGGATTCAATCAACATGAATTAAAAGATTTAGCACGAGATTTGAGACTATCCAAAAAAGCATCGGAATTATTAGCATCAAGATGCACGAAAAAAATTTGCTTGACAAAGGAACTAAAGTCACTTACTATCGATCCAGAGAAAGTGAATTTAGGCAATACTTCAGAAATAATGACGGATTGGTATATTGCCCAAACGTAGAAGGTTTAATGAAAAAATTGGCCATTTCTAACTATAACGCAACTGAATGGCGATTGTTTATAGATAGCTCAAAGCGTAGCTTGAAGTGTGTTCTCCTACATAATGGAAATTTATACGGTTCAGTCCCAATAGGTCATTCAGTGTCTTTGCGTGAAGAATATGGCGACATAAAGTCATTGACTTGTTGCAATATAACATGCCCCAATGGATCATCTGTGTTGACCTTAAAATGGTTTGTTTCGTTCTTGGCCAGCAACGCGGGTATACCAAATATCCCTGTTTTTTGTGCTTGTGGGACAGCAGAGCTCGTGAGAAGCATTGGGTGCAATCGAACTGACCTCTAAGATCTGACCTAAGACCTGGTAATCCAAACATTTTAAATCAGCCACTTGTCGACAGAAAAATCATTGTATTTCCGCCTTTGCATATAAAACTAGGTCTCATGAAGCAATTTGTTAAGGCTTTGTCAATTGAAGGAGACTACTTTAAGTATATCATTTCGGCATTCCCTAGCCTGTCATATGAAAAGAGAAAGGCTGATGTGTTTGATGATCCACAAATTCGATAACTCGTTAAAGACGAAAATTTCACTGAAACATTGACCGAACATGAAAGGAATGCTTGGTTGGCTTTTAAAAATATTGTTAAAGATTTTCTTGGAAATACACGAGCCCCGAATTACATCGAAATTGTTCAACAACTCTTGGAGAGCTTTCAAAAGCTTGGTTGCAACATGACCATCAAACTGCATTTCTTACATAGTCATCTTGCTAACTTCCCAGAAAATCTTGGTGCTGTTAGTGATGAACAGGGCGAGCGATTCCACCAAGATCTAAAGATTATGGAAGCGCGGTATCAAGGCAGATGGGATGTCAGTATAATGGTCCACAAATCCACAAACTGAACACTCCAGGAAAAGCTATAAGAAGAAATTTTTACCATAATATCTTTTATTTATTTTTTGTATAAACACAATTTAACTTTTAATAATATGTTAACCTCTGTATGAATAAAATATTCTAATCTATTTGGTCAGATCTCACCTTATTTCCTTTCGTATGTACACTTTTAAGGTAAAATGAGGGGTATGCTGTAGCTTAAGAACTTGACGTGATAGAGAAAAACTGTGAATATTTTTGAATTCAGAGATGAAAAATTAGTCAAAAATAAGTCACAGATCCAAGTCAACAAAATTGCTGTTCCCCAGTGTTATCGTTGCGAAAGGAAACTTTCTTTTTGTCTAGAAGAAGACGTTAAATTCTACTTGATAAACATCATAGTCATTTAGTCATATTTGTACCGTCTTTGTGTCATGTTGAGAGCTTTTTAAATGACCGTCATAGACCCAACAAACATCTTACAAAAAAATCTATATATGTAGAAATCTAAGTTATATTTTTTTTGTTCCAGGTCACGTATGGGAATTGGCAAGCCAATCAGAAAACAGAACCCTGTTGTTATTCTCGCAAGTTTACAACACCATGGCAGAATTATCAACCAAACCCATTGAAGCTTTCTACAACGACATAAGAAATTATATCAAAATCGATCCTTCCGAGCAAAAACCTAGCAACACACCTACAGACATAGTCAACAGCGTCAATCGCTTTTTCACGGATCTCTTCCCACTGGCTTATCACCAAGAAACGGGCTTGTCTTCCGGAGATTTTACCTACCAGTACAAACAATGCCTCAAGGATAACATGGATGTTATCGCTCCTTTTTCTGACAATCCCAAGCAAATGTCCGACTCATTATCGAAAAGCTTAGAAGCAACCAGGTTACTTTTACATGCTTTGAACATCGGTATAGACGTATTAAACTCAACTTATACCCTGATCATCGACGAGCACACCACCACGAATTCAGAATGTCATGGAGCGTTACTGAAGATGACTTACTGCCCCAGGTGTTTGGCTCTGCCGAAGAACAGTAGACCCTGCTCGGAATATTGTCTAAACGTTATGCGAGGTTGTCTAAATAAATACGTGGCGGAATTGGATCTACCTTGGAATAGTTACGTTGAGGGTATAGAAAGTTTAATCAATGCCATGAAAAGAAGCTCGAACGAGGCGGGAGCCAACGTAGATTTGGCCATCAAAAATTTAGACGTTCAGATTTCGTCGGCCATTATGTATTCGATGGAGAAGATAAAGGAAATCGATAGCAGGGTAAGGGACTTGATACTTTATTTTTGCAGCCGATGCTTGTGTGATAAATGTTGGATTCCTCAGTCTTTTAAAGTTTTTACTATTTTATTAGAGACCACTTTTTTTGTTTGTATTATGGCGACTACACATTATTCGATTAAATTTGAAAAATTATGTCCACATCATCTTAACCCTTTCCTGCCAAACTATCCATATCCATACTATCTATTTTTTACAATTGTACTTTATTATATTACTAAGGTAGGCAAAAAAAACATAGATTTTTTTAGATTTTTATTGTGCCTCGAAGTATTATTTCAAAGACTTGGAGTAATTTGAACAGCCAGGAACTTTATGTATTAAACTGTTAAGAACTTACTTACAAGTTAAAAAATACAAGTAATAAAAAAATGGGATCAAACGTTTGCTTGGTGGTATTCAACGCAAGAATTTTTTTGTCATTTAAACATAAAAATGCATTACGATGAGAACATTTACTATGTGGTTTCGATTGTATCTTCTTAATTAATGTCACAAACCTCGCGTATTCCTCTATTCTCTGCAAATATTGGCCAATGTATGCCTCTGTTACCCAAAAGTACATCTCTCACAGTAGAATAATTGGATATGCTCCTTTTTGAAGGATCCTGACTTAAAACGTATCTGTAGAAGCTCTTTTTTCGAGCCGGCCGCGGTGGTCTGGCGGGTTAGTCGCCTGCCTGGCAATCCAAAGGTAACTGGTTCGATTCCAGCACCTAATTCTTCTGCGCGTCTTACTTCCTACCTTACACATATACTTATATACACTCACATAGACACACACATACATAGACATATCCACAACTAAATGTCTGTGATTGTTTCTAGGCAAGAGTGTAAAATCCGACAACGAATTACCCCTCAGTCACGCCAGTTAAAGGCTGGGTAAGGCCGGATGCCTTCTGAGAAGTGTTCTATGTTGGTTACTCGCCAGGGGGTAAGCGTCCTGATAGACTTATGGGTAGGCACATGACCAAGGGTTGATAGCCTGGCAAGGGGATTGAAAGCCTGGCAAGGGGGTGCTAGCCTGGGTTTGTTGGTAGGTGATGACCGTGGTTCGGAACCCATGTTAAGCTGTAGGTCCAGTCGCTAAATAGCCTTAGATGCTGATGCGCCTCTAACCATAAATCCTTTCCTTTCCTTTCCTTTCTTTTTTTGACCAGCACCTTTCGTTTCAACAACCCTTGGGTAATGGATCGTCGGAAGTCTTTCATGGTGGATTTTTCAAATATAAGGCCATGAATAACAAATGTGTTGACAAATGTTATGTCTATGATTGCCAGCATTTTGGTGATTTTCGGTCGACGCAATAGAGGGCTCTCAATCGATTAGCTGTGCTCTATCCACACGCCCCATATAGGCATCTTTAACTGCCATGGGGCAAGTAAATGTAGGCTTTGATCCATTTTTTTCCATACTTGATACTGTGGCCTCCTTTATTAAAAATTTGACATTAAAAAGATCAACTGGCTTCTAAAAGAAGAGTCTCCATCCTCATCTGAAAATAAAATTGACTCGATTGTTGTTGAAGTTGATGTTGCCTAAAATTTGAATTGAAAATTAATTTGAAAGTGAGAGAGATTACTTCGAAAATTAAATTTGTTTTAGTTTTTTCATAAATAAATGTCAAGGGAGTCAAACGAGGTCTAGAATTAACTCAGGACTTAATAATTGATTATTATTTTTTTAGGAAAATCACATTGTAGAACTGTTTTTCTCGTCTGAAGTTCAAACATTTTAAAGTTGCCATAGTTTTAATGGTGACATTTTTTCTTCTAACAACAGCAATTGAACTTTTCTGTTGGAACCTTCGGTGTGAAGCACTAAATTCAAAGAGATTTACCACTAACACCGAATCATTGTTTTTAAATTTCTCGATGAAGGTTTCGCTAGCCATGTTAGCATCATCAGAGATGATTTAATATTCAAGAGTATTTAAGGATTTAATCATCTCCTGATGATGCTAACATGGTTAGAAAAACATGCGTCGAGAACTTTCAAAAAAGTTATTCGGTAAATTTCTTTGAGTTTAAAAGAAATTGGTTTTTTATTGTTTTATATAGGGTGATTTTTTAGTGCATTCGGACTTTAAATTTAAATAAAACAACAACGAAATTAGATGCCTTAAACTATTTATTTTATGTGAAATAACATTCAATGGCATTAATGTCTGATGACAATTTCCGACAAATGTCCGCCGCGGAATCAGAAGGAATATCAGGAATATCAGAAGTAGTCTGATAAGGCGCATTCTGTCAATCTAATTTCCGACAACTTTTTTAAGCAAGGGGGATCTTATGTCCGAATTTGTCCGAGTTATGTTGGCTTTCAATGTGCCAATAGTTGCAGGTTTATCGCTTTACACCAAAGATATCACATAACCCCAAAGAAAATAACCCAAAGGCGTTAAATCATATGACCTTGGTGGCCAATTAACTAGGACGTTTCTCGAAATATTTTCTCACCGAATAGCTCCCTCGATGAATAGATTGTTGCGTTGGTTTTATGACATGTCTATCAATCAAATAATTATTGATCATCGCTCTGTAACGATTCCTATTAACGATGGTATTGCGCCTTGAGTTCTTGGACAAGTTAGATCTTGTAAGGCACCAGACCACCCTATTTAAGCAACATTTTGCACATAATCGAATAACAAAGCCCAACTTCCTATGAACGGAACTGATAAAACTAGAACAGCCACGATATTTTCTTCGAAACACAGTTTTTAACACGCTTTTATTAGCTTCTCACCCACTTCAAAAAGTCAGATTAAATTGAAACTATGCACACTTATCCTTATCAAGGACCGATGACAATACAATAATTTAATACGTTCGTCCCATTATCCTAAACAGGATCATCAGGATCAAGGATTTGCTTTCGGAGAGGGAGTCTGAGACACGGTTACAGCGCCCAAGAAAGGCATTAGGCACTCAAATTACCCACGGCCGCCACGTGTAGGTAGTAATGAAAAATAAATAATAGTTTAAAATACTAAAAACACATGCTTTTATAGCAGATATATATAGCGAACTAAAAAATGAAACATAAATTATAGTTTAAAAAACCCGCTCTAATGGTAAACCGAACTAAAAACTAAAATATAATTTTTAGAATAAGAATAAAGTGATAAACGCGAAAATTAATGTGCCATTATAAAAAAGCGTGGGATGCTTTGTACCATATTTTCATACTAACTCTACTTATAGAAACGGTACTGCTGGAATATTTATAACAACTAATAATCGAGCACCTCACGCTTTTTTCACAATGACACATTCATTATGACATAATTTTCTCGTTCATCTCTTTATTCTTATACTAAAAAATATTTTTTAATTTTTTGTTCGGTTTACCATTAAAGCGTGGTTTTAGTTTTTTTTAAACTATAATTTATTTATCTTGTTTTTGATTTAATATCGAGCAGCGTGAAATGCATTCGAAATCGAGTCGATTAGTTAGCGAATAAATCACTCGGTTTGACGATTATGTGCACCATAAAATTCACGAAATGCCCTACAAGTTTAGCGCAGAGAACATTGGTTTTTATAACAAATTGCGACAGTTTACGAGCGTGCTTTGATGTTAAATGTCCTTGATTTGCCAGACTATACTGAATAATTTTGTCATTAGAGGTGAGCAAATTCACAGTTCATTTGACATCGACCCCTATCGAAAGTTCAGTTCACACAAAAATCACCTGTTATTTATTATTTTTCCAATCTCATAAGTTAACTAAAATAATAATCATATTTGTTCGTACAATGACCTAAACATTCAAACCAACCTTTTAAAATAACCTGGTTTCTGGAATAATTAAATAAAACCCAAAAAAGATGGCTAAGAAAAGATGTAATTTATGTTAAATCTTTCTTTTTATATACGTACGATGAATATATTTTAATCCAATTAAATTGAAATCTGCTATAATTTTGCAGTATTAAGATATATTTTAAAAACATCTTATCTCAAATACGATAAAAAAATACGATAATAAAAATCAAATAATTATAAATACTATTAGCTCAGGAATTTAGTATCAAATTTTATAACGCAATAAAATATGGTTCAGCATTTATAAATCAATGGAATTAGTTTCGTTTGCAACGTTTTGAAATCATCATTAATTTTTTGCAATTATGTAAATTAGACTCGTTAATACAGTTTCGACTATCACTTTTCGTTTACAAAATGGTAAAACGCAGATATACAACCACAATTAAAAATAACGAAACAAAAAGTATCTCTATAATATAGATCTAACTAGATCTGAAAACGCTGGCAATTATTAAAGCAACGTTAACTAACACAATGTCAAAAGTTAAATTCATGGGTGACATCTCAGAGCCCTTCGAAATTAAAACTGCAGTGAGACAAGGAGATGGACTCTTGCCACTCTTATTTAACTGTGTTCTAGAAAAAATAATACAGGAGTGGCGTGAAAAAAAGTCGGCCCCGAATATTGACCAGCCCATTAAACTTGGGAGAACCAACATCAAAATTGATTGTCTGGCGTTTGCTGATGATCTAGCAATTTTAGCTCAAGATGTATTAACGGCACAGAAACAGATTGAAATCCTAAAAGAAACAGCAGAAAAGGTAGGACTCCAAATTTCCTTTGAAAAGACACAATACATGACGTGCAACAGACTAAGAACACCATTTCTAAAAACAAAATATGGTAACATCAGACGAGTCTCTCAATTCAAATATTTGGGTGAAATAATCATGGAAAATGGGTTGGAAAAAGCGGCCAATAAGGGTAGATGTCAAAAAATGGAAACGGCATTGAGACTTACACAAAACATTTACAACAAAAAATGCCTATCTAAAAACACAAAACTGAGACATTACAACACAGTTATTAAGCCAGAATGTCTATATGCTGCAGAAACGCTCATTTTGAATAGAAAGAGGGACATCGAGGACATTGAAGAAATCAAACAATATACAGATATACATAGCGATATGAGAAAAAGAAGACTTAAGTTTTACGGACACATAAAACGGATGAATCCGAGTAGGCTAACTAGACAAATAGTCGAATTTTATGAAAATAGGAGTAGAGCTAAAGTAGAAATAATTAAATGGATTGCTGCAATTAAAGAAGACCTAAGATCAGCAAATATTACACAAAGTGAAATTCAGGATAGATGCTGTTTCAGACACAAGGTTAACGTTTGGAAGGTTGGCCAGAGAGAAAAATGTAGGAAGACTGGAACAACTTGGTCTGACGAAAGGAAAAAATCTTATAACGAAAGAATGAAATTAGTATGGTCGGAAAGGAAGGCTAACAACAACAAACGCCTCTAATTGTACTTCGCGTGGTCCACCAGGACCCATACGTGAATAATAATAATCATAATTTTAATATACTATAGTAAAATAATTTTTGAAAGATTTTGACTTAAGTCAAGAACAAAATGCCCAGACATAAATTGTTTTCTAATGAAGAGATGTGAGATATGATAGGCATATATGTATAGGAAAATTTTAAATGACGCCGGTCTCATCGGAGATATTTGGACACGTATTCAAGACGAAGACAGCCGGATTTTCAAAAATCTCTACAACCGACTGGGTGAAACAGGTTCTTTCCGTCCGAAGCAAGATTCCGCAGGTCGTCCGAAGACTCTAACCACCGACAGGAAGAAGAAATTGTGGTTCGCGTAACCGAAAATACTGAAGCAAGCACAAGAGACATTGCTCTGGGAGTTAGGGTAGGCAAGTCCACCGTACGCAACATTTTTCACGAGGAAGGACTGTATCCATTTCACTTCATGAATGTACCAGACTGGAATTTTAACGCCATATTTAAAACAAATATTGTTTACAGATGAAGCAACGTTTACACGTAGAGGTGTATTCTATTCTGGAAATAAACATGCGAGAGATTTAGAAAATCCACATTTATTAGTATCTGAACGCCATTTCCAATACGAATTTTAAATTAATGTTTGATGTGGTCTTATTGGTGATTATGTAATGATTATGGTGATTATGTAATAACCCCATGATCCATTCGAATTACCACCTAAATTGAACGGCAAACTATATTTTAATTTTCTTCAAACTCATTTACCCAAATATTTAGATGACATTCCTCTAGAACTAAGACAAAAAAGGGAAAGCAAACACAAATGTTATGTTTCAAAAGCGCAATTTAAAATGGTGCAATGAACAATTCAATTTAAACGCAGATATCTAGAAAATGGTAACTCGTAGTCCAACTCTCAGAGCAATGCCTCTTGTGCTTACTTCAGGGTTTTCGGTTACGCGAACCACAATTTCTTCTTCCTGCCGGTGGTTAGAGTCTTCGGATGACCTGAGGAATCTCGCTTCGGACGGAAAGAACCTGTTTCACCCAGTCGGCCGTAGAGATTTTTGAAAATCTGAAAATCCGGCTGTCTTCGTCATGGATACGTTTCCAAATATCTCCGATGAGACCGGCGTCATTTAAAATTTTCCTGCGCGTATATGCCTATCATATCTCACATCTGTTCATTAGAAAACAATTTATATCTGAGCATTTTGTTCTTGACTCGTAGACAAACGTTCTTTACGTCAAAAAGGTGGACAAAATAATATTTTCTTTAAAAATGCAAATACACTAAGACGCAAAAAAGTTGTGACCTTTCAAACGTAGAACAGTATCTCAGACAGCGCCCTCTACAATCTACATAAAAATTTTCGAGATATTTAAATTTCTTATCTTAAAAAACCCCTCACTACCAAATTTCATTCAAGAAAGATACTTTTTAAGAACTTTATTGACGAAAATTGAAAATAAAATTATAACTTTAACACTCTGTAACTTGTTTACTACTAACTTTTGGACTAAGGTAAATTGAGTTAAATAGCATTATTTTTACTAAAAAAATCTGCAATTTTGCTGTGTATCATTTACTTTGTACCATTAATTAGCGGTCAGCCAGTATTTATACTTACTTAGTATGAATATATCTTTCTTATTTATATATTAAGCAAAATAAAATATTGTTGATTACTAATTTTGTTCAGTAACGTGTGACAAAGGGTTCATAAAGGCTAATTTTGATAATATACCTGCTCTGAATATTTTTGTGGTCACAGATTTATAGTATTAAATTATATCTTTATTATAATAACTTGATGTTAAATACAAAGAACTTCAAGTAAATTTGCTTTGTAAACGTAATTAGTTATTAATTTTTTAAATGAATATTAATAAATGTATGTTGCTATTATAGGTGATAGTAAAATCACTATCATGCTACAGCAATGATAACAATATAGTCTGTATAAGGCACCATATTATGATTAATAACTGCGTGAGGTTTGAGAAAATCAAACTCTCGTATTCTTCCAATTCTATATGAATACGTAGAGCAGTAAATCGTTTGCTTTCTAAAACTTTAGCTTGTGATAACTTTAAGCCATAATGAAGTAACCAAAGGCGGTTTAATTAATTTTATATTTATATCCTCAAGCAGCGAAACAATGTTTTTGAATACGTTGTTAAATATATATCATAAAGCTTTCCCCAACTAGGATAATATGGATAATATATTACAGTAGATCATCATAATCACTACCCAAAAATATATACATATTTGTTTTTATAATAGTTTGTTTTCCTAATTTGTTTTCAAGTTTGCAATACTTTTAAAACCACACCGATTTTTTAAACCATCTCACTTCAACTCTGTACACACTCAACTCAAAGAGATTTACTACTAAACACCGAATCACTTGTGCGAATCAGTGTTTCGGTGATATCCAACTGATTCCAAAAGGTTCCAATAGAAAAATTGAACTACACACACAAATAAAATTTTCAAATTCATCGATACTACATTATGTCTCAGAGGCTTGATTTATCAGGGTTTGATCAGTTTGCACTTGTTGATTTGGTAGGATGTAAATGTATTTTTGATAGAGTTTCAATATTTGTTTTAGCAGTTTACATTCCAAGAATTGTTCCAGGAATTTGCTGAGTTAGAGTATATGTAGAGTTTGTTTTGTTGATGATTTTAATGTGTCGGATTTTGCAGATAGTAGTAAAATCAGCATAAGGAAACAGACTTTCATGACATTTCAATCATATTTTGGCTTCACTCAATGCAATATGATATATAATTGTTCTAACCGCTTGCTTGACTTGGTATTTTGCGTTTGGGTTTTGCACAATAATGCCCCGTCGGTTGATGGGGATATCTACCACCCATCGCTTATTATAGTTAATGATATGTCAATTAGGACTGGAAATTTTTCGAATAATACGCACATAAAAAGTTATAACTTTAAAAAAGGCAATTACGTGGAAATGTATGAATGTCTTCTCAATGTGAACTGGCAGTATTTGGACGATTGTAATAATATTGATGGTATTATTGATAAATTTTATAAAAAACTTTACCTGATATTTGATTCTTATTTTCCACTTTACAATAATTTTAAAAAGAAATATCCTAAGTGTATAAAATACAAAGAAACATTCTTGAATGTTTATTTATTGAAGTACAAAGAATTAAGAAACATTGTTAAGTTGCAAATTGAGAATGCATATAAGATATATATATATATATATATATATATATATATATATATATATATATATATATATATATATATATATATATATATATATATATATATATGGAAACTGTTCAGAACTCCATTTCCAATGATTCTGGAATGTTTTGGTCGTATATTAGTAGTAAAAGTAATTCAACTAGAATACCGGGTAGGATGGTTTATGATGACAATTTTTTTGATACTCCAAATTCCATTGTGAATGCTTTTGCGAGTTTTTTCGCTAGTGTTTATGATACTGCTACTGGCCATTTGGGGAGAAGGGTGAGTGATTTTTATTTTGCTGATCACATAGTTATTGACTATTTTGATGAACAAGAAGTTAAGGATGCAATAAAAAAATTGAAGCCAAAATTAACATCGGGATAATATAATGTTCCAGCATTTTTGGTTCGAGATTGTTTGTCTGTGTTCTCTAAACCTTTGACAAAAATGTATAACTTGTCCTTGCAGACATGCACCTTTCCTGAATCATGGAAATTGGCTAAAGTATGTCCAGTTTACAAGCAGGGTGACAGGCATTTGATCTAAAATTATAGACCAGTGGCAGTGTTGTCAAATTTTGCTAAGGTGTTGCTATATAATCGGGTTTATCCGGCGATTTAGGGTATGCTTTCACTAAGACAGCATGGTTCTGTAGAGGGTAGGTCTACGGTAACTAATTTGGTATCGTCACTCAATATGTTGCTAATGCCTTAAATGATCGACAGCGTGTCGATGTAATTTACACGGACAAATCTAAGGCATTTGATAGAATTAATTCGGCTATACTTTTGAGTAAAGCTCAAGAGTTTGGAATGAGTGACACATTGTGCAGATTCCTACTATCTTACCTAACTAACCGCCAATATTATGTAAACTATAATAACTATCAGTCATTCATATATAATGCAAATATGGGGGTACCACAGGGTTCCAATCTTGGCCCGCTGTTGTTTCTGATGTACATTGATGATCTCTCCGGGCTTTTGGATTGTGAAAGTCTCATGTTTGCAGATGACTTGAAACTTTTTAGAGTTGTAAACAACATCCAGGATTGTAGGGGGTTGCAGAGAAATTTGGAAAAAGTAAATGAATCGTGTGAGTTGAATGGGCTTCAATTGAATACTTTCTTGCACAATTTCAATTCAATAGAAGTGCAAAGTAGTATCATTTTCTAATAAGTTAAATAACTTTAAGTTTAATTATTCCATAAACGCCTGTAATCTGGAACAAGTCCCTAATTTTAAAGATTTAGGAATAACTTTCGATACAAAGATTTCTTTTGTGAATCACATGCATAATGTGGTGAATAGTGTTTTTAAATCGCTTGGGTTTATAATTCGTAATTGTAGATCCTTTGATAATTGTGATGGTCTAAAGAGTTTGTTCTATGCTTGTGTTAGATCTAAAATTGAGTATGGTTCTGTGATGTGGAGCCCATATTACAAAAACCATAAGAAACACTTTGGAGAATGTACAACGGCGATTTTTAAAGTTTCTTTACTTTAAATCATTTGGCGTTTACCCGGGAAGAGACTTTGATCATCATCAACTGCTGATTATGAATAATTTTGAATCATTGGAGTTAAGAAGATGTTATCATTCTGTGAAATTTTTATATAAATTGTTGCATAATAAAATTGATAGTCCATGCTTGCTCGATCAGTTGAGCTTTCGGATACTGAGGGTGGAATCTAGACTTGCGTTGCCATTTTATTTGAATCTGGCTTTGAACAATGTTTCCATTAAATCACCGTTATACTCTATGTGCTCTATTTTTAATAGTATTTTAGCGGATTGTGATGTGAATAATAGTTCATGGCGCCACATATTGATATGTGTGCGTAATTACTTTATGAGACAATGATTGAGTTTGTTTTTGTTATACTTATTAAAGGTAATACCGTTTTTTTGTGTAACTTTATTTTCAGTATAGAGAATTACTTTCAACCTAATTAATTTATTGTTTACTTCATTTTCTCTTTGAATTTTATTTTATTTTATTTTTTTCTATTATAGTATGATATTTTGTTCAATATTATAGAGATTAGTGTAATTATTATATTTTGTAATTGATTACATTAGATATTTGTAATTAGCTCTGTAATTGGGTCATCCTGTTGGGCTAATAAAGCATTATTATTATTATTATTATTATTGCGTTAATTAAAGTTTTCAGTATTTTTAAAACGATGGCGATTTTTCGTCTTACATATTTTACAAACCACCACATTAGACTCTTAATTTAATAATAATTACAAATATAAATAAATACAGCTGCTAACTATCTATAATACATGACCAGCCAGAGATTTCTCAAATAAAAGAAGGCATCTAAACCATTTTTTGTTTAAGTGAAAAACTTCACACAAATTTTTGTACTCTTCGACTATCTACAAAATAGATTATCCTGTAAATCTTCCAAATCCAAATATTCGTATCCTACAAAATAGACTCATTGTTTACTACCCTCGGTTGTGTTGCTACATGTAGATTCTTTAACACACAGGAATATTCCTTCTTATAAATCTGGCACATTAATTTGTTTTCCCAACATGAATTAAATAATATAAATTAAAGTAATAAAAACGAATGCAAAAAACAAAAGGAACCCTAATCTAATTTTAATATTTCATTCTGAACTTACCTTTGAGAATCCATATCTTTATGTAAAGATACATGAGTATAACTTTGAAAACAGCACCGAAAGCCTAAATAACAATTAAAAGCACGTATAATTTCAAATCGCTAGCAAATGAACAAATGCAGTCAAAGTTATAGATTAAACCCAAAGAACAATGACTAAGATCGATAAATTGTTTTATTTACCCGGTACTTTGAATCTTTCCGGATGTCTTTTCAGAAAGGGCGCGAAAGTAAATTTGGTATAACTTCCGAATTGTTCCGTACCGACCCGATATTGGCGTTCGTTTTAATGTCTCCTAATTAACGTTGTCAGGTCACAGGCGCTCGGGTTTTTATCGGAAATTGTCGGCACGTCATTGGTACTAGGTTTAAAAATTTAATTTCAATTTGATATAACTTTTTAATTATAAGGACAAAAATAAAAATACATGTAGTTTTGTTAAACTTATAAATGATCTTTCTATTTATGATAAAAAAAATGTTCAAAACACCAATTATCCGATTTATGTTGGCTTTCAAGGCGTTGATAGTTACTGATTTATCGGCATATGCCAAAAAATTCATATAACTCCAAAGAAAATAATTTAAAGGCGTTAAATCACGTGACTTTGGTGACCAATTAACAGGCCCGTTCCTCGAAAGAATTTTCTCATCGAATTGTTACCTCAATAAATCGATTGTTGCTTTAGTTGTATGACATTTGAAGCGGTCCTGTCTAAATCAATACCATTCAAATTCGATATTAAATAATCATCGATCACCAGGAACATCAACGAAATGATAAATTTGGATCTTCGTGATAAATTTTGATCTTCATCAAACAATTTTCTTCAGAACGTACATTTTTATTTACAAAGGACAGCTTGCTCGGAGCGAATGGTTTTGTTGTCTTTCATAATACGAGTTCAGATTTTCTATGATGTTTGTTTTCGTCTAGTTTACCTCCCAGATAAGTAAATTCCTTCACCACTGCGTCCAGCGTCTGATATCAGACGATATAATATTCTACTGTCCATTTTTATTCACTTATCCATTCCATTTACGTCTATATCAGTTCTGCTGATGACTTTGTTTAATATTATGCAGATAGTACTAGTATCAATTCACCCCCTAGTGCCAACTCTCTTCGATTTCAAATTTAACCATGTTGTGTTGATGGATCACACAATTATATACATTCTGTCAAAAAAGTACCGAGAATTGATCATTTCAAAAGCCCGCTTAAAAGGATTGTCAAAAATCATTTTATCGCTAAGTTGACTCAACTGTTCTCTATACTGACGCGAAGTTTGAACGTCATCTGTCATTTAGTTTGTTTACAGTGCTCGACTTTGTCAGTTCATCTCAAATGTGTTTTGCGATTTTTACAATGGATAAAAACAAAGAATTTGAATTAAATTTTGAATTGCAAATGGAATTTCGTGTGCCGAGTATCTGAAGATGTTGCAGAAGACTTACGATGAATCAACTTTATCAAAAACATGTGTATATGAGTGGTACAGTGCATTCGAAAGCGATCAAGATGTGGTGGAAGATTTGCCTCGCTCTGGTCGGCCATCATGGTCTTCAACTGAAGTTAACATCGCTAAAGTGAAGGAAATGGTGACTGAAAATTAGCATTTAAGTTTGAGAGAGATAGCCGCTGATCTTTCTGTGTCTCATGAATCAATTCGTACCATTTTAAGCGATTGTTTGGGCATGAAACGCGTTACCGCTCGACTAGTGCTGAAATACCTGAATTTTCTTCATAAACTCAATCGCGCAAGGTCGCTGCTAGAACGAGTCAGTTCCAACCCCACATTCATAAAACGCATTGTAACTGGTGATGAGACATGGGTATACGAGTTTGATATACAAATCAGTCAAAAAGCTTCGGAATGGCGCCTTACAACTGAACTACGTCAAAGTCGATCAAAAGTTAAGGTGTTGTTGGCTGTTTTCTTTGATTTTCGCGATGTTATGCACTCGGAATTATTGCCAGAATTATAAAGAATATTATATGGGAGTTATGCGGCGTTTGAGAGAGCTAATTCGTCGAACAAGTCCAGATTTGGCTCACAAGGCTATCAATGTGAACGAATTTCCGGGCAAAAACTCAACAAATACCATCGAACAACCACCGTATTCACCTGATATGGCTCAGGCCGACTTCTTTCTCTTTCCAAAACTCAAATTACCGCTTCGAGGCACCCGTTTTCAGTCGCTAGAAGACATAAAAGAGAATTCACGGCGGGAATTCGAGTAAATTTCGGAAAATGCGCAAAAAAAAATTGATAATTGAATTATTCGTTGGCGTAAGTGTATTACTTCGGCCTACTTTGAAGGCGATACATTAAATCTGGATAAATACTAAATATTTTGTGTTTTATTGACCAATTGCCGGTACTTTTTTAACAGAATGTATATGTGGAGAAAAGATCCACCCAGATTTCACAATTCTTTTATCCGAAAATAATCAGAAAATAGAAATGCAACAAATAAAACTAATAGCACAAAATATAAAAAAGAAATTAAGTTACTTAATAAATAAAAAACGAAAACAATTATTAATTCATCAAGTATACCTAAAAGTAAAACAAACAAATGATAAAAAATACTGTAAAATTACATGTTTCGGCTCAGTTTCAGAATAAATAGCCCGCTCTTTGAAGAAACATCATTTGCAAATAGTGTTTAAAACCCCCTAGTCTACCAGTCTACCAGCCAAAAATTAAGCTTAAAAAAAAATCTGGAGTTTATTAACACAAGTCTGCGTACCTATTAAAGAAACAAAATTCTAATTTTGCGAACCCAGTTTTACATATATCGCCAAAAAACAAAACGGTTAAACATTTTAGAAGCGATTGAAATTTATAAATATAATAAAGACCAGTCAAGACAATTAAACTATCAGATAGATCTCCGAAATTCCCCACTATTTAAAATATTGTAAAAGAATTAACTCCAATAAAAGTGTAAATTTAGGTACATAGGATAAACAGCTGTAATACCTTAGTTTTAAAGTAATGTTTGATAATATAACATTATATTACGAAACTACAGTCACACAATTTAAAAAAGAAACGTGATAGATAACAATGTAAAACACGTAGTAAAAAATTTTTTTATTAAACCGTAACTATTGCGAAATTAGAAACAAGGAATTTCTTTTGTAGTAAATCGTGTTTAGTTTAATTTACAGTATAGTCCTGGATATCAGGTCACCATGTTTTCACATATTTCGTTCAGGATAAAACCCCTCCAATAAGATCAGAAATGATTCAAAAGCAGAATCATAAAAAGTGCAGGAAAAAGTCGAACAAATTATTGGGTAGCACGGTTAATACATTACTGAATAAATTTACTTGCAAGATTAAATTAAATTGAGATGGCTTCCAGAGATTATTTTTCATTTACTTAAACATCAAGGAACATTAACGGGAAGTATTTTTTATGACGACGACGATATAATCACTGCTTTGAATTAGTGGATGGGAGAACGAAAAGAAAAATGTTTTTACCCAGAGACATTCGAAGCCCTGCGTCGACGATACATCAAATGTATTAATTTTGTGGAGATTATGTTTAAAAACTAACTTGTTTTAAGCTTTCCATAAAGTTTCCTTTATGTTAGAGAAATAACTTTCAATAAACAGTATGGCGAAAAAATGACGGATTTTTTATCGCGATTTTTGTTTTTTGACTGGTCTGGCTTTGAGTCAGCTTCCAAAGCATTATAATAGTCCGAGAATCACCTATACCGCTCGAATACATGGTACGGGATAAATAATCAACAACGAAAAACTGTTTTTACCGAGCTTGAAACAAAGTTTAGTATTAGCACTTGTTCTATCGTGTGTTTGTGACAAGACGATAAAAGGTACTATCACTATAAGCGCTATGAGGATGATGGTGATCTCGTTTTGTAGAGGAAATGTACAGCTTTCAGATCATGCTAGGCTAATTGAAAAGTTCGCGGGGCGGAAATGATAAAGCAAGTCTATAGTTGAAAATATTACTTTATTCTTATGTAAATTCTCGCTTAAGCTCAATACATTTTTTCCAGCGGTTCTCCAATTCATTTATTCCATCTCCTTTCCGAAGTAATTTTCTGGAAGTTCTTCAAAATACTCATCTACGACTGTTGTAACTTCTTCATTTGCTGAAAAACGCTTGCCACATAGGAATATTTTGATGTTTAGGAAGAGATGAAAGTCAGTTTGAAGGAGCAATACATTTACCATTTCACTGCGAATTTAAATTGCATTTAAATCTTTTATTAGAAAGAATTTAATCACTGCACGATTTTTCTATATTTTCCATTTAAAAAAATAACACTGATACGTTTACTTTAAACTACTGATTTTGTTTTGAATTGACAGATCGATTTGAAACTTCACATATGTTCATGTGAAGGATGAAACTTCAAAATATAGTAGATCATATAGTTCTTTTACTGCTATATAGAACTTTTACTGTTATATAGAACTTTTACTGCTATATAGAATGCTCTGCGAACTTCACAATTAGCCTAGTATGTTGTTTCAACAGATGGCGCTAGTAGATTTTTTTAAATTTTATAACATACAACTCATTTAGGGAAACAATGGCTGCAGGTCATCAAAATCTATGACGCACTCATGTTACAATGTTGCCACATTAACACCAAAATACCCAGACTTTGGCATTTGTGTGATCGATAAAACTGTAAATGAAAAAGTAACACGAAAAGTTTTTTCTTTAAAAGTTTTAATCAAAAACCTGTTTCGAAACTTCTGCTTGTCAACATTGGGGCTTTTCATTTAGTTCACACAAAGTCTAATTATTCAGTGTCACTAAAACAACTTTCAGCATCTGAATCGCTGTTCAAGTTAATTATTAAAGGATTAACGTCTAGTCTATCAAATACTCTTTCGCTATTCGACCATCTTTGAACCTCTTCTTCTGTATGACTGATGCTGTTTATCCAGATCTGTGGTGTAACTGTTAAGAAAGCTTCTTCCCACATATCCAAACAGTTATCAATCATTCTTCCATCTCGATCTATACGACGATTGTAATACTTTTTGGCCACCCCCCATCAACTCTATAGGATTGAATATGTAATGATAAGGGGGAAGACGTAATACTTTGTGGTCATACTCTTCAGCCATATGATCTGCCATATATTCTTTTTTAGGTTTGTTTCTGAAAAGAACATTATGAAACTCAAACCTGCCCCTTTAATTACTGCTTACAGAATAACAATTTGTAGTAGTTCACTTATCAACATAGTGTTTCCAAAAGCAAGATTATGTTCCATTAGCCATTCTGCAATTTTTGATTTTCTCCATGCACTTTTGGAGGTTTATTCATCAGTGTACTGTGATATGGTGCATCCATGAGAATAACTGACGGCTCCTTCAAGATTTTCAACAGTTAGTTTTCAAATCAAAACAGGTGATCTACATTAGTTACTCATTTTGGATGTTGACGTTTTTTCTTCGGTGATTTTAACGTTTCGTTCAACTTTTTTGAAACTGCACTAACTGAACTAATATTAATATTTAGTACAGCTGAAACTCGCTAAAAAAACGCCAATGAACCAAGAGACTTGCTTAGTTATTAATACATACCTTTTCGACAACGTTTAATGGTAAAAGAGAGGCCCCATTATCTCGTTCCTGTTCAAAATAACTGATAAGTGACGAAATAAGCTGCTTACACTGACCGCTAATAGTTTTGGCATTTTTTTGCAATTATAATCGCACATTTTTTACTGCAGAACTCACAAAAACAGAAACTAAACCAGAAAATAGCTAAAACAGCAAAGAACACAATAAAACTAATTCAGAAACGTTTGAAGGTGCAAATCAAAAACGATCAGAACATGAAAATGACAGATTCTATGAAAAAGTTGTGTTTGGTCGGCAACACTGTCCAGAACCACAAACCTAAATGTTATCTTGAGAGCGAATTCACAGAATGTAATCCGCCCGCTCACCCTATTTTTATCCTATTCTAATAGGATTAGAGGAAGAAGGAAAAAGAGTGGCTTGAACCTTAAATGATTTTTTCTTTCTTATGGATATAAAATGGTAATAAATTTCTCTAGATTGATGATGTGCAACCATTGTTTCCCTGAATGAGCTATACAGTTTCTATCATACTGTTTTTTCCTCAAATATCAATGCATAGTCAGTAAATACTTGCTCTGTTCGCCTTATAATTTATAAAAATATCCTTGATATTTAAGAGTATCATGAGAATGCTACTGTTACCGTTATAAAAATGTTATAAGAATTTAGTACAAAATGCCAAATTTTAATTGGCGTATCATCATTATAACCTTTGATCTTTTACAGATTGTTTAGTTTATCTTCTTTAAATTTAAAATAACAATAAAAAACCTTTATCAACTTTTTTTAACGCATTTTACCAAAGTATTTATTTATTTTTCCCATAACCTTATCTGAAAGATAGTTTACGTATCAACTAGTTTTTGCGTAGTGTGTTAGTATATATAGAAATATAAACCGTATTACTAAGTATAAACGAAGAAATATGTATAAATATTATTTTGATAACACTATGATCTGGTAAAATATTCGATATTTTATCTGACTCTTCTGAATTGTTTTTCATCTCGACAGTTGTATTAAATCCCCCACTTAATTCTCGTTTTTTACTATGTTTGACATTCATTAGTGAATAATGCAATACAAACTTAATCTTACTATCTACACATTATCGCTATCTTCGGGTAATTCTCGAATCCCATCCTCTCTGATGCGAGAGATTCACTACTCTAAACACCAAATCCCTTTTTTTACACTGGATATGTGTTTCGCTAACCATGTTAACATCATCAGGAGATGATGTAATCCTTAAATAATCTTGGATGTTAAATCATCTCCTGATGATGCTAACATGGTTAAAGTGATTTGGTGTTTAGTGGTGATTGTCTTCGAGTTCAGTGTTTCACACCAAAGATTCTGATAGAAGAATTGATACTAAACCAAGTAGTTTTCTTGTGATTCTGTTAAAAATGCTGAAAAACTACGAGTTCGGGCAGCAGGTCATTTCAGGTAAATTTTCGTGAAATAGTGAGACGATTATCAACGATAATCGTTTGGTTATCAATGATAAGATGGATTAAGGATTACAGTTGTTCCCTAATACTGGTCGTCCTAGAAGTATCTAAGGACCTAACGAACAATATTTTAGATTTCTTGTTGTACGAAATGGACTTGAAAATATGCGGCAATTTTATTGCTGGTACAGATAGAACTATTTAAAGTTATATTGATATTCCTTGTTCAACTTTTTCGTTCAACATGCGTTTAACGTGCCTTTCAACTTGCACGTTAGCGCAGGGTAAGAATCATGCCTCCTTTCTGTCTGCATATTTATGTCAGTTTCATTCGATATTTCAGGCGAGTTCAGTCAAGAAGATTTTTTATAAACGTTAAAAGCTTTTCACTACTAGTACCTACTGTTAACTGTGTAATTTCAGTTTCATGAAATTATCTGACATTGTCATGTTAGCCGGTATGAGTGTTGCTATGCTGATGTTGATAAAAGCATGGAAAAGAAGGGAACATACAGAAAATCTGTATGGACAAGGGAATATTTAATTCATATTCATTCATTCATTCATTCATATTTATTTCACTCATTTCATATCATTATTTCACTCAATTTACAATTTTCTAACTTTCAAAATGATATAGTTATTGTTTTGTTCTTAAGGCATTCTTTTGTCAAGAGGCATTCATATGCTGAAAGGTTAGACGCATGTATTGCTGAACAAGAGGCATGCAAGGACGCACCAGAAAACTCATGACGTTTCTTAACCTGCACTAGAATACTAACGCATGCATAGAAGCAAGTTGAAAGACGCGTTGAAGCGCATAAAAGTTGACAGGCGGAAAAGTTGCACGAAAGCTTGACGACCAAAAGTTGAACAAATGTGAACAGAGCTTATTGTGAATCGATATTTACCTAACATGAAGCTCTTTTTCCTTTATTAACAGAGTTTGACTCATATATTATTGAAATACTCATGATAAGAGTAATAACAACAACTAAATAGAAACAATAGCAAAAATGAATCAAAAATGTAAAATCAACATAAAAGTAAAACCCATTTTGACGAGATAATGGGAAGGAATATTGTGAGAAGACTTTTACTTACAGAGTTTTATGACTTTCAACCTTATAATGAATGAAATTCATGTAATTAATGTAAAAATAAAAATAATGAATTGTAATGAATTTAAATTTGTATCAAACAGCCCCTTTACTAGCGGCTGTTGGATACAAAATAGAAAATATTTTCTTTCACGTGATATACCATGGCAACGAGATAGTATTAATTGCCAAACCAATAAAGCAGAAAAAAACAATGAACCTTGAATACAGTGTATTCAAAAATATTGTGCCGCTTCTTGAAATATAAAATTAATTATACTGCCTTCGGTTAGTTCTGGTTTAAAGTTATCACAATCTAAGGTTTTAGAAGGAAAACGATTTGTTGCCCAACATATTCATATAGAATACGTCATTAGAAGAATACGAGAGTTTGATTTTCTCAAACCTCAATGCAGTTATTAATCATAATATGTTATCTTATAGAGACTAGATTGTTATCATTGCTGTAGTATGACAGTGATTTTACAATCACCTATAATATCAACATAAATTTATTAATATTCTTTAAAAAATTAATAACTAATAACGTTTAAAAAAACAAATTTACTGAATATTCTTTTTATAAGTTAACATCAATTTATTATAATAAAAATATAATTTAATATTATAAATCTGTCATACATTTGTCACACATTATTAAACTTAATTAGTAACAAACAATATTTTATTTTGCACTTAACCAACAATAATGTTGACAGTATATATACAAGTAAAAGCTGCTGACAGTACTAACGTGAAAACAGTTTACCATAATGACGTCACAAACATGACAGCTAATCGCGACGCGTTCGTAGACTCGTGATTTTTTTTTAATTTTATAAATTTTAATTCATTCATAATCGATTGTAAAAAAAATGATTAAATATTTAGCATCGATTATCAATATTATTTATGATAAAGTTTTATAATAAAGTAAAATAATCGATATTTAGTTTTTTTTCAAAAACCCAATTGGGGTAATACAATCGAAGAAAACATTATAGGGAAATAGGGATAAGGTTTACATATCTTGGTGCAGAAACATACAAAACGAAGCATGAATACAAGTAATTAAAACGGAATAAATAGCAAGCTGTTTAGTATCTTCTTTTTCCTGTGTTCCTAGTTACAGTGCGCTTAGAAAACCTTGATCTCCAGCAGATTTTTACCAATTTTTAATGTGTAGCAGTCTTTAGCATCTCTTCGGATATTGTTTTGTCATCGTGTCTTTGGTCTACCTCGTTTTCGGATACCCTCCATGATTTTCCTTCTGTATTCGGTTTTCTGGCATTCTCGTCACATGTCTCGCCCGCATCTGAGCCTCAGAAGCCTCACATATTCTACAATATCGATATCTTTGTATAATTACTTGACTTCAAAGATATACCTGATATTCCAAATTTCAATCCCAGCACCACAAAATTATTCTGAGTACTCTTCTTTCAAATACTGCAAGCATATCTTCTGTTTTCTTTGTGAGGGTCTACGTCTCGCAGCCACGAGGGACCACTGGCCGCATAAGTGGTTTATACATCCTAACTTTCTTGTTCCTTTAAATAAGTTTAAATTTTTGACCGAATGCAGGGAGTAGTCCTAAATCCCAAAATTATAAGCTAATTATTGTAACACGTACAGTTTTTTTGTTACAGGGGGTCGGTGGTGGAGAAAAAAGAAGACGACATATTTTACTTTACGTAATGAGGATTATGTGAACAAAAAATATAATATATGAGATGTCTCACAGCTGTAGCATCATCTTTTTTTAAACTGGCAGTAGTCGCTCAACATAGATGGGTTCTAGTGTCCCTTGTATCTTGCTTCCATAGTCCTGATGTCCTGATTCTCCTGGTTCGTCGCTTACTGCACCCAAATTTTCCGGAAAAAATCCAAATGAGAGTGTAAAATTACATTTTTAAGAACATGCGACCCCCTAGTATTTCATAGGCTTTCAAGAGTTCATCTGTGAGATTTCCTTATTTGTGGTCCAATAAATGTCTTATTTTGAGTTTTGCATCACTTAATTGAGGAAATATTTCTTTTAGGTACTTGAAACCTTTAGGTACTTAAAAAACTTCTTTTAGGTACCTTTTATGTCCCTGGCTTTGACAAAGTTTTTCATTAGTCCAAGCTTAATATGCCCTCTACATAGATAGACACTCCTTTTTTGTGTTAACAAAGGGGGCCTATTTTATGTCTAAAGTATCAGGTTCAAAAGAAGTTTTATGAGGTCAATCTTTCTTACTGAAATATTCTTTTGTTGCCCTACTATCCCATAGACACAAAAAACAGCAATACTTTGTACTTCAAAGTTAGGTACAAATAATTTCAATGAGCCTATGATATAAAGGAGAAGCAACTACTTGAAAATAGGACATTTCTATGAAAAGGTGTTTTAATAACTAGCTAAATGAAACGCAAAAATAATATTCTGAACAATATTACAAAAATCATGTCGACTGTATAATGAGATAAAAATTCTAGGTACAATTCACGTGAATACATTAAGGGAAAGTTTAGAAGCTTATAGTCCTCATCAGGTTTACCAACTTACTATACTTTTTTTTCAAACTGGTCTCATTAAATGTGACATATTTTGAACTAATACTGCAAATAGTAAAATTCGCAATTTCGCATCGTCTTCTACCTACATACTCCTCATGATATTTTTAGAATTTTACGGGCCTATTTGTCAGTTTTGATCTTACACGGCAATTACTCTAAAATAACGAAAGAGTGGGTGAACATTTGAAATTAAGTCTCGAATAATGCAATAAAAAAAGAAACAATTTTAATGAATGGAGACAAATATTTTCACTCCTCCAAAAAACCATTCGAAAAAAGCTTCAATTAACTTTTAATTTTTTGATTTATCCAATAACGTAAAAAACATCAATGATACTATTCACGAATCTAAATTAGAAAAAAGATCTTGGTTTCAAAACCATATGGAACTAATTAAAAATATGTTTTCCTTCTAGCATCGCTAAATTATTCCTTTATGACTATTGACAACTATTAACAGATAACTATTCATCAAAATTATCTCAGATTTAACACTTCGTATTATATGACACGAAAAGCATGAATTATTTATTAGTTTTCAAATATTTGTAATTACTGCGCAATATAAATCAAATATTGTCTTCTTTGATATCTGATAATCTGTTAATTGTTAATAACAAGCGCTGAAAATTAGTCGAATAATAAAGACGAAGCACAAACGAAGATACCACTGTTCGAATAGGAGGTAAAACTATGGAACAATCTAGTGAATATACCAGGTGTGGAGGTATATTCACACAAAAAAGAAACAATTTTAATATATGGAGAGATATGAAGAAGAAGATCCAAAATATTTTCACTTCTTAGAGATCTTCTCTTCGACAAATCAATTTTCCCTGAAAAAGTGCCTAAACAATGGACAAAGAGAGATTGGAAGTGTGACAGGTGGCTCCGTCCTGTTGGAACCAAAAAACTTAGAAGCATGTCGACTTAAAGCTGAGAATTCACCGTTACTGCGCGGTCTTGGTGGTGTTCGAAAAAAATCCGGCCAATTATTCTGGACGCCGACACTGCAGCACAAACTGTTACCTTCGGGCTAGGCAGAGGCCTTTTATGTTTCTTTTTAAGGTTTTCCCCACACTAGTAGCGAAAAGTTTGATTACTGACAAGGTCATTAAAGTGGACATGAGCCTCATGAACTATCGTTTACAACCGACCCCACCATTCTACCATTTTTACTAAATTTTCTACAGCGCAAAAAAACATTAACAGCTCTTTGGACCACCCGATATATTAATGCCAAGAAACGAAGGTAAGTAGAATTATTATAAGAAGAAGCCTAATAAAATTCCAATTGTAAACTAAAAGGAAAAAAATTGCATTTTGTAAACAGAAAATGTTAACAGCAATAGAAAAAATGGTAAAAAAATGTGGTTGTGTGTGTTCAAGAAATTATTAGAGAGCTGTAAAAAGTCCAGTCCAATTTGTTTGAAGGTTTAGCTTTCAAGAGGAGTGCTGAAATTTTAGAAGATAAGTTTAATTTGATCATTTTTTTCATGATTATAATTTTCATAATAATCATAATTTTCAATCATTTTTATGCACATGAACTCGCAGAAGTCGACTCGTCTTGCCTCATCACCAAGAGGTAATCCATGCACAATTATCTCAGAAAGGGGATCTCAGAAATTATCTCAGAAATCCAGCGCTGCTGCTGCTGCTGGAGTCGAACTCCGTGGATGAGCTTGAAAATAACCCAACACATTCACGTCGGTAGCTTCATTATATATTACGGGCCTTAGGTGATTTCGTGTTAGCTTACACTCCCAGTTGTCAAAAATCGAGCTTCGATTCTTGCGAATTTCCCGGGGGTCATTGTTGGTAGATCCGAATATCGTTCATTAAATAATCTGCATATTCGTCTGTCAATTCGTCCACATTCACCATGCGTATAAAACAAATTTAACAATTCAGTATTGGAATATTCTTTATTAATCTCCATTATAAACTGTATTTGAAAAAAATAACCAAATCACTAAAACTGTAAGACTATCCAATAATATACAGAGTGTCACATTTGAAAGAACGAACTGTGAAAATAATTTAATTGGTCGTCAAATTTTGGACACCCTGTTTGTGATAAATTAATTATCAATGTGGGTTTCTAAGGTATCGTTCTTGTGCTTCCGTCTACCCCAGAAACGCTTAGCACTAGTCGAAAAAGGGATAAAAGGCACAGTGATGAAAATAAGGTTACAATCTTTCAAAATTTTTAAAAACACATGCTTTTTAAAACTTTTCTCCACGAGCCCATTTTACAATTTTTCGATCATACCTGGTACTTACCCGATGTTGGACGGATCACGAGCGGTTTCGCACAGTCTGACTGCTGCGACCGTTTACTGCAGGATGGCGTGGCTTCATGTGATTGCTGCATCCATCCATTCGACATGGCCAATTTATATGGTCATGGCTTTAGTCGTTCCTTCATCCGCTCTTCAGGTGTCCAACTTGAGCCCAACTGATGACGGGTTAAGGCCAGAAACCGGTCTTAGGAGACGCTTGCTGGCGCTTTGGATGACAGAATGGCAAATCACGACGTGGAGCACGGTTGAACTTCCTTCGTTTTTTAATATATATATATATATATATATATATATATATATATATATATATATATATATATATATATATATATATATATATATATATATATATATATATATATATATATATATATATTAATTATTCCTTCAGTTGTACTGAAGAAGTCTATCAACTCATTAATAATACCCTTAACATATCTAGTGAATTGGTCTCTGGAAACTAGTATTTTTCCGAGGGCATTAAAAACATCAAAAGTAATTCCTGTCTTCAAGGGAGGTGACCGGCTCTCCCTCTCCAACTATAGACCAATAGCTATTCTACCTACGTTATCTAAACTGTTGGAGCGTATAGTGTATGAGCAGATCATGCCCTTTCTTGTGCGCTTTAATATATTGAAATCATCACAGCACGGGTTTCGAAGTGGTCGATCTACACATTCAGCAATCTGTGAATTTTTAAACAAGATATATGAAAACATAAACGATAATTGCAAATGTGTTGGTCTGTTTATTGATCTAAGTAAGGCTTTCGATCTGGTGGATCACGCAATACTGCTGGACAAACTTCATCATGGGTTGTGGGGTCGGGTGAGAGAGTGGTTGCAATCTTACTTGTTTGACCGACACCAAGTTGTACAGATTGATGAAGCAACATCTGAAAGATTAAGGATTATTTCTGGAGTGCCCGAAGGATATGTTTTGGGTCCACTATTAATTGTTGTTAATGATCTGCCAGATGTTTGCAGTAGCGGAAATATGGTAATGTTTACTGATGATAGCAGCTATTTAATAGGAAATAGAAAAATGCAGGGAGCCACTGAAACGGTACAGGAAATGCTCAATAAATTTTATAGTTGGTTTACGAATAATAAGTTATCCCTTAACGTGGACAAAACCAGTTTTATTGCTTTTACTCCTCGAACACACACTGTAACGGAGTCATATTTACTAAAAATTAACGGTAAGTCTATAGCAAACATCCTGTACTAGATTTCTGGGTGTTCATCTCGATAACAGACTTTGCTGGGATGAACACATAGCTGAACTATGCAAGAAATTAGCAGCTGTCTCATATGATGTTTATAGGTTGAAACGGGTTGGTACCACGGATATTGTGCATTCATATTACTATGCAGAGTTTTACAGTCGGTTTAGCTATTGATATTTTGGGGTGAGTCGCCTCATCTGATGCGTGTTTTCAAAATACAAAAAAAGATAATTCGAATGATGGGTGGGGTGTCACTACTGGCAACATGTCGACCAATTTTTAAACAATGCAGGATTTTGACTCTACCATCACTATATAACTTGGAGATTATCATCTTTGTTAGGCGAAATTTTGTAGCATTCGTAAAAAATAGTGATTTTCATCACTATGACACACGAGGCTCTGATAAACTTGTTTTACCAATACATTCATGTAAGATAGTTGAACATAATGTTTTCTATAGGGATGTGAAGCTGTATAATAAGTTGCCACAACGATTTAAGCATGTTCAGAATGACAACGAATTTAAAAAATTAGTCCGCGAATTTCTTATCAGTCAAAGTTTTTATAGTTTAGAAGAATATATGTCGTATCAATAATTCGATTTAATGCTTATTTATGTATACAATGTTTATTTGTGCAAGATTATCATTGCATGTATTATTTCTGAGATCGTGTCACTGAACATTTTGTCAATTCTGTCAATCCGACTTAATCATGGATATTTTTATTGTGGTGGTGAGTGAATAAATACTTTATTAAATTATTAAATTATATAACCTTATCAAGAATAAAATATTTATATGTAGGTTTAAATGTTATATATTCTTTGTATGAAGACACACAGAAGTGTGGCAATGCGCATGCTCTTGTTTTGACTTGATCCATGCATATTTGTATTGTCTTGAGGATTCAATAAATTATTATATATATATATATATATATATATATATATATATATATATATATATATATATATATATATATATATATATATATATATATATATATATATATATATATATATATATAAATATGATTAAACAGTGGTCTAAAAATTATTTAATTAAACCAACCCATAATGTTGTTAAATTATGCGAAGTGATGTCAAAGATAATATCGCTTGTTTATTATAAATAAAACGTCATAAAGACCTAAGCTAATTATATGCTATTGTCTATTTTTCTCAGCCGTATTGTATTGAATTATGCAACGCACCATCGCTGCGTCAATGGCTAAATTTTTCGATTATCTATTCAACTGTCAACGGTATTATTTATTATTTCATTTTTATATTTAACGTTTAATGATTTTTACATATTAAATACATGATGCGTTTACCAGGTTTTAATATTAGCTTTAAAAACAGTGTTTGTACGGAATAAAAGACACTTTTATTATAACGAATGCATGAAATACATTAAATTTATGTAATTTTTAATATAAAAACATAACTTTTTCTTAAAGTTTTGTAATATTAGGACACTGAAAGAAAAACTTCTGTTTTAGTACGGGTATTTTTTATGCTGAGTTTCATTTCTCTATTCCTTTCATGTTAGAACCGTTCAAAATGTCCTGGGATATTTTCTAAAAGTCCATACTAGCGATTCTTGTTCACTTTGACCGTAATCATCATTCTGAAGAAGATCTTACAAGATTTTCGAATTTTTAGTTCGTGACACACCTCAGGCTGTTTGTATATTTAATCATTCAGTTTTTCTTATGTCATATCGTTAAATCATTCTCCCTTTTCCTCCTCTAAATCCGCCCGTAATTTATTATCAGGCATATCTTTAACATTACGAACGGCATTACTCCACAGATTCAGCGTACTATTATTGTTTCTAGTTTCCATTAGTGAATTGCTACCTTGGTAAATACAACAGCAACTGTGAATGATTTTTGGCATTCCAGAACCCCGACGTCAGATGAATTATCAATCATTGTTCTAATTATTAATCAGAAAATCTGCCGACCATATATAGCTTTATTAGGGGTAAGAAAACCACTTAAACATTTTCGTATTCTCTGACTATAACCCAGGATGCTCAGAACCGTTGTCTATTGCACAGGTCGATATGATTTGTATAACGTTGATGATTTTTGCGTTTCATTCATTTTCAAGTATCTGTTTTTCCTTTATGTCATGGGAGCATTGAAATTATTTATATCTGAATTTGAACTGAACTATGTAGAATATATAGTAAATATAGTAGAACTATGTAGGAATTCGATACCACCGACCCCCTGTAACAAATAAATCGTACGTATTACAGTGATTAGCATATAACTTTAGGGTTTACGACTACAAAATACTTCATATACACCTATGTTCATCAATGTTACCTCAAAAAGTTTAAATTTGTTGACTTTTTTTATTACCACAAGACGTAGAGGGAGTCTTTCCACAGTATTCTACCAACCTTCAAGGGAAATTTTAGTGTTTTCTTTAATTTAGTTTGTTTATGTCTCGTTTACAATACAGTCAAATATTTAAGTCGATTTTATATAAAATGGTAAGTTCTAGTCGTCGAATTGTCAAAACAAACGGATGGATAAGTTTATATATATATATATATATATATATATATATATATATATATATATATATATATATATATATATATATATATATATATATATATGCCGGACGATATATAATCCATATAATTTCCAGTTATATATCGTATCATATCATATCATATCATGTCATATAAGTAGAAATTAGGCAACAGTGTTTTATTTATAAAATTTATTTTAAAGTTACAAGCTAGGTCCATATCCGAGGAAGTCGAAAAAGCCTATCTTTTATCTTTTAAGTGCCAAATTGGAGATCAAGATAAAAGTTGGGTTCCTCATGTTTGTTCCGTGAGTTGTCACGAAGATTTAGTGCTGTGGATGCATCGCAGGAAAATTTCTATGCATTTGCTGTTCCTATGGTGTGGAAAGAACCTACCTAAAAGAAATATTCCCTCAATTAAGTGATACAAAACTAACCGAAAGAAAAAAAAACTAAATATATTTATTGGACATTAAATAAGGAAGTTTCTAGGTGATTTCCGTTTGCAAGAAAACATAATGAAAAGGAATTGGCAGCTTGGAAGTGTTTTGTAAGGGTAGTGAAAGGATTTCTAGGCAACAAGAAAGATGAAAACTATAAAAACCTCATAGATAAACTCTTGAAATACTAGGGTGTCGCATGTCCTTAAAATACATGCCTTTTTTACACTCCCCATTTGATTTTTTTTCCGAAAATGTGGGTGCAGTAAGAGACGAACAAAGAGAGAGGTTTCACCAGTACATCAAGAATATGAAAGCAAGATACCGGGGAAGCGGGAACCCATCTATTGGGAGACTACTGCTGGTTTTTAAAACCAGATGATGCTACAAAACACAAGAGGAAAAAGTTAAAGTTTTTGTCGGTACATGACATCTCACGTATTATATTTTTTATTCATACTATCCTCAGTAATGTCTTTGTATAGATTTAATACGTTTTACATGTTCATATTAAATAAATATTAGATTGTAAAAATATGTCGCATCTTTTTTTCCCCACCATCGACCCCCTGTAACAAAAAAAACTGTTGGTGTTACAGTAATTAGCTTCTCATTTTCGGATTTAGGACTACAAAATACTTCATATACACCTATTTTCATCAATGTTACCTCAAAAAGTTTAAATTTGTTGACCTTTGTTATCAATAAAACTTTGAATCGTTCCTTGTCCAAATATATTTTCACTTCCAAAATATAACATCGATGAAACCATTGCGTAAATAAAACGACCGTGACCCACGCCTTACGATTTGATTGCCAATAAACAGGCATACAGCTTTTATTTTCGTTTTTAAGGGCACGTGGATTATATGCTTAATAAATCAGTTCTGATTTGATTTAACGTTAACATACTACAGCCAACGCCAGTCTGTCCTTTAACTATTTTAAATCCTAGTGCAAACATAACAGTTTTATGAAAGTATGTCTACTGGGGCATACTTTTTCAAATGAGACCAGTTTTATCACAATTCAAAATTTGCTTCGGATGATAAACTTTTTATGCAATAATTTCTCTCCACTGGGAATCAAGCCAATAGCTGCTTTATCATCTGATGCAGATTACCCACTAATTTTTATAGTTTTTTAATGAGGCCTCGTTGTGAATTTATGAAATCATTCCTTAATTGCCTGTAGAGTGGGTGTGACAAAAATGTCTTCACACATTTAAAGTATTTAAACATTTAAAGCTTTTTCGTTTAATATAATAAATAACTTTAATATAATGTTCATGTAACTTTTACAAACTGGGCCACAGTGGAAAAATTAGCTCCAATTTTTCACATTGTTTCCCAACATTTTACGTATCGAAGATTTGTTTTAATATATATATATATATATATATATATATATATATATATATATATATATATATATATATATATATATATATGTATGGTATTTCAATATGTTTCAATATGATAGTACAACCTCAAACACGGCCCTCATTCCCCGGAGGCCAAGGGGCAAATACCTACGGCAGCAAGAAGATCTGTCCCAAGGTAGAGGGTGCTAAGAATCACCGGGTTAGATCAGGCTGTCATTGGACTTTTGACATTGCAACGCTAAATATATGGACTAGGAAAACGGAGGCCCGATTGCTGTTAATCGAACTTGACAACATACATTGGAATACATTGGGCTCTGTGAATCACGAAGAAGGGGCGAAGAGTTAATCAACCTGGAACCAACTGGACACGTACCTTGCAATCGAGGTACCGGAAATGGCCGATGTGGCGAAATTGGATTCCTCATTAATCGAAAGCTGAAAGCAAATTCCATGAGAAACTCTTTATTATAGAAGAAAAAATGGATCCATCAAACTCAATTAAAAAGGAAATTGATGACGTATGATTTAACAACGAAATATATATATATATATATATATATATATATATATATATATATATATATATATATATATATATATATATATATATATATATACAACATACATTGGAATACATTGGGCTCTGTGAATCACGAAGAAGGGGCGAAGAGTTAATCAACCTGGAACCAACTGGACACGTACCTTGCAATCGAGGTACCGGAAATGGCCGATGTGGCGAAATTGGATTCCTCATTAATCGAAAGCTGAAGGACAGTATAGTAAAATTCGAAAGTATATCTGACAGACTAGACCAATGCCTCGTTCAGCATAGGGATGAGAATATTGGGGAATTTTATGGTGATGTGGCCCAGCTTTTATATAAGGAGAAATGTAGATACAAAATCCTGATGGGTGATTTTAATGCCAGAATTGGAACAACAAGAACTGATGAAAATGCAACTTGCCCATATGGAACTGGTGAGCAAGACAATAGAGGTGACAGATTGGTTGATTTTACTGAAGGACAAGAACTATATATTATGAATTCGTTCTATAAGAAAAATATCAGCAGAAAAGTCCAACCAACGATAAAACAATATTGTTGTTGGAAGTGACCACCGAATGGTACGAGCAACAGTTAGGATTAACTGTCGAAGAGAACGCGAAAGAATGGCAAGATCAAAGAAGGGCAAAGTGGATTATGAGAAACTGCTGGAGAGAGGAAGCGATATTGAAATTGCTTTGTCAAACCGATTTGCTATGTTACAAGATCCGGAGGAAGTGGAACTTTCACTTCAATATGAAGAAATCGTCAATAATGTGCTTCAAACGCCTGCTTCAATAGAATCAGAAGAAAAATGTCTCAAACAGACAAAAATCTCCAGTGAGACCATTGATTTAATGAAGAAACGGCGGGCAATGATAAATGCAGGTAGTCCTTTTGGCAGTGTCGGGTACACTGAGCTCAGAAAAACTATAAGAAAACGTATCAGAGAGGACACGCGCCGATTCAACATACAGCTAGTGAAAAAAACCCTGGAAGAAAACAAAGGAATTAACAAGGCTAAACAGAAGCTGAGAAACAAAAGAACGCAAATATATGATGCCTTAAGGCGTGAGGATGGCACAGTATGCAGGGCGCGTACGCAAATGTTAGAGGTTGTCAGAAAATTTTATTCCCAGTTATATGAAGATCAGAACCAATCAAAGACAACAATACCCACGGAAGAACAAATGTCAGATTTCCTAGTGGAGGAAGTAACAAACGCTATAGAATCGATGAAAAACGGCAAGGCTCCTAAAAAGAAACTGTAGGTAACTGTCGAAATGTTAAAAGCTGGTGGTCAGACGTTACATAAAACGCTGGCAATGCAAAAGTGATCCTTTTACATAAAAAGCGAGCACAGGAAGATTTAAAGAACTACCGTCCAATAAGCCTTCTATCAGTAATGTACAAAGTTTTCACTAAGATAATTTCTAAAAGAATATTAAAAAAACTGAATGACGCACAACCAAGAGAACAAGCAGGATTCAGAAGTGGATTCAGTACAATGGATCACATCCAGGTTGTACAGCAGGCCATAGAAAGGCACAACGAATACACCATGCCACTGTGCTTGGTTTTTATCGACTACGAAAAAGCATTTGACTCCATCTCAAAGCATGCAATAATGGATGCACTGCCTGGCCAAGGGGTAGATAAAACATATGTAAACCTGTTAGGATGGATATATGATGGAGCTACAGCCACAATTCATCTTGATGATCTTGAAGTGGGAATTAATGTAGAACGAGGTGTTCGGCATGGTGACGCAATATCGCCTATTCTTTCGGCTGGCCTTGAACAAGTATTCCGTAAACTGAATTGAGACAGGATGGCGTAAAGATCAATGGTGCAAATTTAAACCATCTTAGATTTGCAGATGATATCGTAATAAACCTGAAAAGAGGTTATGTTCAATAACTTTGCTCAGAACAGAAAAATTTCAGTTTTAGGAAGGGATTTGGAAATTGTGGACAGCTTTATATATCTTGGGCAGAGGATTTCAAAGGAGGGGAATGCCGTCCGGGAGGTGCAACGGCGTGTTAAATGTGGCCGGCAGGCATTTGGCAGCCTCAACATTGTGTTTAAGAGCAGACTCCCACTTTGCCTGAAAAGAAAAGTATTCGATCAGTGCGTTCTACCCGTTATAACATACGGAAGTGAAACCTGGACACTCACATCGCAATCAATTTAAAAATTTCAGGTAGCACAGAGGGGAATAGAAAGATGTATGCTTAGCATTACAAGACGAGACAGAAAGTCCTACGCATGGATCAGGGAACAAACGAAAGTCTGTGACATCATTGGAAGAGTAAAGCAATTGAAATGGAGATGAGCAGGCCATATAGCGAAGCGTTGGGATGTCAGATGGACCAAGCCAATCCTAGAGTGGATATCGCTTGATCGCAAACATCCGCGAAGAATACCGAAAAAACAGAAGTTAAGTATATTGGACCAGAGTGGTAGAGCAAAGCCCAGGACCATGAAAGATGGAAACATTCTATATATATATATATATATATATATATATATATATATATATATATATATATATATATATATATATATATACTATTTATAATAGTTCTTAACAATTAAAATGAGCTACGGATTTAGCACATTACGAAAAGTATTTTACCATTCCTTCAGTTTGTATTCTCGTACTTTAACAATCTAAAAATATCATCTACAGATGCAGTTGACCTATAACTCTTATAAATAGAAAGATTCAGCTTGTTTTGACTAGGCTACACGAAATAAACAATTGCGGTGGTCTTGTTGATGCAGGCACTAATAAAACAGTACCACCATATCTATCAAAATATGATACAGCAGTTGTTTGTAGAAAATTCTCATACACATACAGTCAGTCACAAAAATCTACATACACCATGCAAATTAGTTAAATTTTTAAAACGGCTTAATTGCTGGCATTTTTATTTTTACAGGTTACATTCTCAAGACAAATAAACAACAATATGCACGGAATCAAATTTTTAATTGTAAATTTTATTGAAAATAATTAAATAAATCCTGAATAATAGACCAATTCTTCTATTGGAACCACTAAACACCAAATCACTTTTTGAAATTTCTCGACGGACGTTTCGCTAACCATGTTAGCATTATCAGGAGATGTTTTAATCTAATTCTAAAACTATGTTCTTCTATGTTCTATTTATATGATAACCCTACCTAATGAAACGTGAAAAATCCTACCGTGAAGATTACTGAGCTTTTCATAATTTATAACAAAGTTTTTTAACCAAGGAAGACGTTAAACCATCTGAAATATTAACTCGGTTGAAGGTTCAGTATGGGGACGATACCCTGTCTAAGACCCAAGTGTTTGGTTGGCCCAAAAAAGTTTAAGAGTGGACGAGAAAGTGTGGTAGATGTAAATCATCATCGACGTCCTAGGTCAAGTGGCATTGCTGGCAACATTGGTGCAATTAGCGACCTTATCGAAGGTGACCGGCAGCTCACTATTCATGAAATCGCTTTAAAGGGGGTATTAGCTTTCGAAGTGCTCAAACAATCATCAGAAATCATCTTGGTTTCAATAAAATTTGTGCCGGTTTCGGTTTTAACGAAGGAAGAACTGGATAATATGTATCCATACCCTCCATACGGCCCAGATTTGTCACCCTATGATTATTTTTTGTTTGCGACCTTAAAATATGGACTTGGAAGGGATACTTCTTCATGTGCAATTGGCTGATGACCCAAACTCAAAGTTTTTGCTAGCAAGTAATTCACAAGCTTCCAAACCGCTGCGAAAAATGTGTAGAGCGTGGAGGAGACTATGTCGAAAAAAGATCAATAGTTTTTTTTTGGTATCATTTTATAAATAATAAATATGTATAAAACAATTCCGGTTTATATTTGATGCACCCTCATAATATTCGTCACTGACATTCCGACCATTTAAGACAAAATTTAATAACTGGTTCATTGCTATTGTCCGTAGTCGACCTTTTCGAACGATGTTTTTCGGGTCGTTTTCAATTAACTTCCGGTAGTCTTAGAATTTATTAAACCAGTCGTAAACTCGGGCACGTGATAGAAGTAAACTTGTGTTAGTAACATAAATGTTTTGGTACAGGTTTTATTTACTTTACGTTGGTCTACGATGATTTTATAATGAACGTTACGAATCAGCTGAGGCATTTCAGTTTCAGCGAATTCGGTTTCTACAATATACAATCGATAAAGTTCAAAATATTGAATTCTCTGTGATGATAATTGTTATAACGTACTGTTATAATGTACTGATCGATACAAGACAAGACAAGACAAAACCGAATAAGCAAGAAAAAATTCAACGCATTTATTTACATGAAATATTAATAAAAATATTGTGACACGACTGTCCTCTATACTGACGAGGAGTTTAAACGTCAGATATCGTTCAGTTTGTTTACAGTATTCGATTTTGTCACTTTATCTCAAGTGTGTTTTACGATTTTTACAATGGATAAAAACATCAAATAAATAATTTGTCTTAAATATTCCTTTGCAAATGGAATTTCGTGTGTCGAGTCGGTGAAAATGTTGCGAAAGGCTTTCAGTGAATCGACTTTATTAAAAACACGTGCATATGAGTGGTAGAGTGCATTCAAAAGCGGTCGATATGTGATGCCTCGCTCTGGTCGGCCATCAACGTCTTCAACCGAAGTTAACATCGCTAAAGTGTAAAGCGCGTAAAGGTCGCTGAAAACATGCTAGAACGAGTCAATTCCGACCCCACATTCATAAAATGCATTGTAACTGGTGATGAGACATGAGTATACGAATTTAACATGGAAACCAGTCAACAAGCTTCGAAATGGCGCCTTCCAAATGAGCCGAAACCGAAAAAAACCACACCAAAGTCGATCAAAAGTTAAGGTAATGCTGACTGTTTTCTTTGATTACGGTGTTGCACTGGGAATTTTTGCTAGAAGGTCAGACGATAAAGAATATTATCTGAGAGTTATGCGGCGGTTGGGAGAGCAAATTCCTCGAAAAAGGCCAGATTTGTGAAAAGAAAACTCTTGGATTTTTCATTACGACAACGCACCATCTTACAAGGCTGTCATTGTGAACGAATTACTGGCCAAAAACTTAACAAACATCACCGAAAAACCACCGTATTCACCTGATATGGCCCCGGCCGACTTCTTTATCTTTCCAAAACTCAAATTACTACTTCGAGGTACCCGTTTTCAGTCGTTAAACGAGAATTCGCGGTGAGAACTAAAGCCAATTCCGAAAAATGCGTTTAAAAAATGTTTCGACAATTGGATTATTCGTTGGTATAAGTGTATTATTTCGGAAGGGGCCTACTTTGAAGGGGATACAATAAATTTGGACAAATAACAAACATTTTATGTTATATTGACCAATTCCTGGTACTTTTTTGATAGAATAATAATAAAGTCTGGGACAAAAAGAAAGGACACTCATGCTTCTTGCGATTTAATAAATTTTTGGTCCATATTATTCATGCCTTCTTGTATTTAGTAACTTGGTTTACGTACCGAAAAATGTACCTGATAAATTGATATCAATAAGGAGTGTTGCATCTGAAACGTTTGCAGTTTTGAGTTTTCTAAAATAACTTTATTGAAAAGATTTTTAATTACAATTAATAACCTAGGACGCACGTTTCGTTAACCATGTTAACGCTTTCGGATATGATTGAATCTAATTCTAAAACTAAACTATGTTCTGTTTATATGATAACTCTAATTACTAAGCTACTACCTACCCAATGAAGTGTGTAAAAAAGGATAAAAGAAAAAAATTAACCGTGAAGTTTACTGAGCCTTACATTTATAACTGAAAAAGTTGACTGATGCTGACATGGTTGTCACTATGTTAACGTTATCCGGATATGATTGAATCTAATTCTAAAACTAAACTATGTTCTATTTATATGATAACTCTAATTACTAAGCTACTACCTACCTAATGAAGCGCGTAAAAAAGGGAAGGAAAAAATTAACCGTTAAGTTTACTAAGCCTTACATTAATAACTGAGAAAGTTGACTGATGTTGATATGGTTGTCACCATGTTAACGTCATCCGGATATGATTGAATCTAATTCTAAAACTAAAGTATGTTCTATTTATATGATAACTCTAATTACTAAGCTACTACCTATCTAATGAAACGTGTAAAAAAGGAAAGAAAAAAATTAACAGTGAAGTTTACTGAGCCTTACATTAATAACTGAAAAAGTTGACTGATGTTGACATGGTTGTCACTATGTTAACGTCATCCGGATATGATTGAATCTAATTTTAAAACTAAACTATGTTCTATTTATATGATAACTCTAATTACTAAGCTACTACCTACCTAATGAAGCGTGTAAAAAAGGAAAGAAAAAAAATTAACCGTGAAGTTTACTGAGCCTTACATTTATAACTGAAAAAGTTGACTGATGTTGACATGGTTGTCACGATGTTATTAACGTTATCCGGATAGGATTGAATCTAATTCTAAAACTAAACTATGGTCTATTTATATGATAACTCTAATTACTAAGCTACTACCTATCTAATGAAGTGTGTAAAAAAGGAAAGAAAAAAATTAACAGTGAAGTTTACTGAGCCTTACATTAATAACTGAAAAAGTTGACTGACGTTGACATGGTTGTCACTATGTTAACGTCATCCGGATATGATTGAATCTAATTTTAAAACTAAACTATGTTCTATTTATATGATAACTCTAATTACTAAGCTACTACCTACCTAATGAAGCGTGTAAAAAAGGAAAGAAAAAAAATTAACCGTGAAGTTTACTGAGCCTTACATTTATAACTGAAAAAGTTGACTGATGCTGACATGGTTGTCACTATGTTAACGTTATCCGGATATGATTGAATCTAATTTTAAAACTAAACTATGTTCTATTTATATGATAACTCTAATTACTAAGCTACTACCTACCTAATGAAGCGCGTAAAAAAGGGAAGAAAAAAATTAACCGTTAAGTTTACTAAGCCTTACATTAATAACTGAGAAAGTTGACTGATGTTGATATGGTTGTCACCATGTTAACGTCATCCGGATATGATTGAATCTAATTCTAAAACTAAACTATGTTCTATTTATATGATAACTCTAATTACTAAGCTACTACCTATCTAATGAAACGTGTAAAAAAGGAAAGAAAAAAATTAACAGTGAAGTTTACTGAGCCTTACATTAATAACTGAAAAAGTTGACTGATGCTGACATGGTTGTCACGATGTTATTAACGTTATCCGGATAGGATTGAATCTAATTCTAAAACTAAACTATGGTCTATTTATATGATAACTCTAATTACTAAGCTACTACCTATCTAATGAAACGTGTAAAAAAGGAAAGAAAAAAATTAACAGTGAAGTTTACTGAGCCTTACATTAATAACTGAAAAAGTTGACTGATGTTGACATGGTTGTCACTATGTTAACGTCATCCGGATATGATTGAATCTAATTTTAAAACTAAACTATGTTCTATTTATATGATAACTCTAATTACTAAGCTACTACCTACCTAATGAAGCGTGTAAAAAAGGAAAGAAAAAAAATTAACCGTGAAGTTTACTGAGCCTTACATTTATAACTGAAAAAGTTGACTGATGCTGACATGGTTGTCACTATGTTAACGTTATCCGGATATGATTGAATCTAATTTTAAAACTAAACTATGTTCTATTTATATGATAACTCTAATTACTAAGCTACTACCTACCTAATGAAGCGCGTAAAAAAGGGAAGAAAAAAATTAACCGTTAAGTTTACTAAGCCTTACATTAATAACTGAGAAAGTTGACTGATGTTGATATGGTTGTCACCATGTTAACGTCATCCGGATATGATTGAATCTAATTCTAAAACTAAACTATGTTCTATTTATATGATAACTCTAATTACTAAGCTACTACCTATCTAATGAAACGTGTAAAAAAGGAAAGAAAAAAATTAACAGTGAAGTTTACTGAGCCTTACATTAATAACTGAAAAAGTTGACTGATGTTGACATGGTTGTCACGATGTTATTAACGTTATCCGGATAGGATTGAATCTAATTCTAAAACTAAACTATGGTCTATTTATATGATAACTCTAATTACTAAGCTACTACCTATCTAATGAAACGTGTAAAAAAGGAAAGAAAAAAATTAACAGTGAAGTTTACTGAGCCTTACATTAATAACTGAAAAAGTTGACTGATGTTGACATGGTTGTCACGATGTTATTAACGTTATCCGGATAGGATTGAATCTAATTCTAAAACTAAACTATGGTCTATTTATATGATAACTCTAATTACTAAGCTACTACCTATCTAATGAAACGTATAAAAAAGGAAAGAAAAAAATTAACAGTGAAGTTTACTGAGCCTTACATTAATAACTGAAAAAGTTGACTGATGTTGACATGGTTGTCACTATGTTAACGTCATCCGGATATGATTGAATCTAATTTTAAAACTAAACTATGTTCTATTTATATGATAACTCTAATTACTAAGCTACTACCTACCTAATGAAGCGCGTAAAAAAGAAAAGAAAAAAATTAACCGTGAAGTTTACTGAGCCTTACATTAATAACTGAAAAAGTTGACTGATGCTGACATGGTTGTCACCATGTTAACGTCATCCGGATATGATTGAATCTAATTCTAAAACTAAACTATGTTCTATTTATATGATAACTCTAATTACTAAGCTACTACCTACCTAATGAAGTGTGTAAAAAAGGATAAAAGAAAAAAACTAACCGTGAAGTTTACTGAGCCTTACATTAATAACTGAAAAAGTGGACTGATGCTGACATGGTTGTCACCATGTTAACGTCATCCGGATATGATTTAATCTAATTCTAAAACTAAACTATGTTCTATTTATATGATAACTCTAATTACTAAGCTACTACCTACCTAATGAAGCGTGTAAAAAAGGAAAGAAAAAAATTATCTGTGAAGTTTACTGAGCCTTACATTAATAACTGAAAAAGTTGACTGATGCTAACATGGTTAGAACTAACATGGACGTGCGTCGAGAGCTTTAAAAAAAGTGATTTGCTGTTTAGTGGTAAATCTATTTGAATGTAATCTCTCTTTATGAGCATCTCTGAGGGCCGAAGTAGTCTTCATTTTCTTCCATTGTATATGTAAAGCTAATTGAAAGACGCTTCTAATGCTTTTAATGTTGGTAATTACATGTACTATCTAACAAGATGTCAATGTGCTATTAGAGGAGGCATGGAAAAAGTGCTATGAAAATTGGTTCAAACATACACAAAAGAGAATATTTTGAAAAACAATAAAACTATTTTCTATGATAAAGATTTGCTTTTATTTATTATTCCGGATACATAAGTAGCATCGGAGAACGGTGAATTCTGAATGGCACACAACTATTTGTTTGCCAGAAGTATTTGAAGAAATAAGAAAAAACAACTAGCGACGCAGGAGTATGACAACGCGAGCCGACATCGGACCGAACAATTCAATATATGACCGGTCAAAACACGGAATTGATGAGTCATCTGCCGTACAGTCCTGATTTGACACCCAATGATTTCTTTTTGTGCCCCTCCGTGAAGAATAAACTACGTGGTTTACGATTTTCGACGCCAGAAGAAGGGGTTGATGCGTTCAAAAATACATATTTTGGAGATACCTTAATCGGTATGGAAAATGAAAATTGGCTATGAAAATTGGTTTAAACGTATGCAAAAGTGTGTCGATCATCGCGGAGAATATTTTGAAATATAATAAGACCATTTTCAATGATAAATATTTGGTTTTATTCATTATTCCGGATACATAAATAGCAACCCTCGTATTACATAAATAAATAAATTGTTTCCAGCCTTCTAATTTGGTTGTTGTTTTAAAAAGGTATAAATTAGTATTAAAAAAGTTTTAAACAAATTAGTAATAAAAAACTAAAATTTGCCACTTTTGTTTAGGTAAATTCCAATGGCGGCTCGTGGGTTTTTAAACTGGGAGGACGTAGAAGAAAATAGTGTTGCTGGAGATTTTTTTGCTTTCCCCTTCCTTCTTTTTAATTTTCCTAGTATTGAAACCCTGTACAGCAAGCGAACCTGCGGTGTTTTGCTCTGAAAAATTGTTTACAGTGATAAATGCCGGCGGGGCGGCGCCCCAACGCCCTCCCCACGAGCCGCCACTGACTCCAGTTACATTATTACACAGTTAGACATTAATAATAACATTATTACACAGTTAGACAGTCATGCGTTTTTAAAATCATTACTAACCGATTTTTGTGAAACTTATTAACATGCTTTTGAAACAATTTTGACAGAAGCTACCATACTTATTTATAGCCTGTACAAAACTAAAATCGTTGCACGTCATCGATGACGCTATTAAAGAACAGCAGAAATGCCACTACAAAAATTAAATAATAAAATAAACAAATGGAATGTATTCAATAAATTTCAAATTTAGTGGCTGTGTTCGGTTCACAGTATATGCGACGTTGTCGAGTTTAAAATTTATCTTGTTGGTATTCATTGACACGTTTGGAGGTTATGCCATTTGCATCTAAACGTTTACTTTCATTTTTATCTTGCGATCGAAAACAGTTTCTTTAAGAACTTAAGTCGCGTCTTTAAATTCTAAATCATTTAAATCGTCGTTGTCAAGAGTTTGTAGCATCTCTGATGCACTATTTTGAACAAGAACGAGACAATAATGGTCCATTGTTACCCTTTGCGGCTGTTAGAGAGGTACGTTAAGTTAATTGCTAATACTTGGATATGTTTAGTTTAAGTCATATGTTGTTAGCGTGTTGCAGCAGCCTTAGATACAAGAATCGTGACACCATTTACATCATGTACGAACACAGCAAGTATTTGTAACCTAAGAATTGCAGAAAAGACTGTTCTTAAACCCATCGTAAGCATTCACAGTTTAATTTTAATTTTCAAGGCAGCATGTAACTTGGAATTCCTTACACGAGCAATTAAAAGATAAACAACTGTTTGACGGATGCCGTATGTTATTGTGCAACGTATTGAGAGAAGTAAGTTTTAAGTGAAAAAAGGATGATCTAAGACGAGGTCTTATGGAACTTCCCAACGTTGCCCTAAAACGTATAGATATTTTGAGGGGTTATATGAAGGAAAGAAAGAACGCCTTGTATAAATTTGTCTTCTTAGATGAAACCTGGATTTTTCAAAATGGGACTGTAAGTCATTCATGGTAAGAAAATAATTAGAGCACCACCAAAGTTGACGGTAAAAGGTAAGTTACATAAATATGCAAAAAATATGAAGAGTTTTGATGATTTTTAAATACTGCAGATGATAGCAGTGATTCCAGTCAGTACTTTTCAGACTCCGATTAATGAAAATAAAAGTGCATGCAGACATTTCATTGTTTTTTTTTGTTTAGTACTTGTATGTTATACATTAATAAATGTCACTGATAATTATATGATCTTTTTATTTTAATAACTATTTAAATATTAAAAAATGTTGATGATTTTTGAATGAAGCATTTTTACATGTGCTGAATCTATTTAGAGGTACTAAATCAACGACACTTGCAAGATTTTCAACATTTATTATAATTTTGTAACTTACTTTATAAAATTGTAAAATTATTCACTAAAGTAAGGTTATGATGTTTAATCGCAATCTGGCAACAGCGCAGCCGAAATTTTGGTCACGTGCTTAATGACGTGCAACGGTTTTAATTTTGTACAAGCTATATATTGTACCATGTTCAATATATACCTTCAAATGTAAATACAAATAAATTGTTGATTGTACGATGAGGAATTAGGAACATTAATTCAATTGCTCTATTTTTTTCAGGTGAAAATGAGCTGCAAGATCCCAGAATACACACAAACTACCGCAGTGCGTACACCAGAAGCGAACACCGTCTCCGTACCATTACGTCAACCCAATTCAAGGGCATTTCCGCATTTCCCTGTGGCCCACATGTCGCTTTTCCTCTCTACAATGACGAAAACGAAAGGTTTTTACGCAAATTTAGCCGATAATCTATGCAGTGAAGAGTCCTTCGCAGAGCAAAGGGACAAACTATGTTGGAACGGCGAACGAATAGCCGAGTACGTATTAGTACCATTTTCGATAGAGTTAAAGAGATTGTCTATCATTGCATATTTCAATAGTTCTTTTCCTTGAGAGTGAAATTCATTAGATGATACTGAAATCTTAACAATAGGGGTTCTTATTATGAATAGGATCTCGTATAACAGACATTTTATATCGGCTGTAAAAAAGACAAAGCATTTTGGCAGAACAATAGCTCTGACATATACGGTTTCGAGTTAATGCAAAAACACGTACAGTGGTAGACAAAAACTGACGAACCTTAAACTTTATAATTGCTGCTTTCACAGTGGGCATTTACAGCTATTATAACAACTATAAAGCCCAACAAAACTATTAGGTTGCCAATTAAGTTAGTTCGAATTTTTTGAATGCAATGAAATGTAGTGAATGCAATGAATCTTGTTTTTGATATATAAAATAAATTATAATTATTTAAAATGGGTCATCCTAATCTGACGCCTTCGTCAATTCTTCTGTTGGAACCTTTGGTGTGAAACACTAAACTTGAAGAGATTTACCACTAAACACCAATGAGACCAATTGTATCAGGTATTGATTCTCCAACATGCAACTTGGCAAAGTGGTTAACAAAGGAATTTGAAAATCTACCAAACCAACTACCTTCATCAACAAAATTCATAAAAAAAAAGGTTTTCGTTTCCTTTGACGTTTCATCGTTGCTTCCGAGTGTCCCGATTCCACATACCTTCAAGTACCTGAGGGAGTTAGTCGAGTTAAACGGTTTTAATAACAAAATTGTTTCTGAGTACATCTCCTGAACAAGATTATGTATGAAGCAAAATTGTTTTCAGCTTAATAACACGTTATGAACAACAAGTAGGAACGGCAATGGGCAATCCTCCGTCACCGTTCTTAGCCAACTTATTCATGAGTAAATTTGAAACCGAGGCAAAAGATGCATTGAGTTATTTTCCGAAGATGTGGTTAAGATATGTGGATGACGTTTGCCATTTTCGATTCGAAAAATGAAAATTTAGATTATTTTATTAAGAATTTAAATAGCATATCCCAAAATATAATATTCACGCATGAACTCGAAAAAAAAACGATAGTTTACGATTTCTGGATGTTTTAGTCAGTAGAAATAATAAAAATAGGTTAGACTTTGATATTTTCAGAAACAAACCCCACCACTTCGAGATACATTCTTAACGATGCAAATCATAGCTTCCAAAATAAGGCTTGTTTAAATTTTATGGTAAACAGATTCATTAATTTTCTTTTAAATAAAGATAATTATAACAGAGAATTAAAATTAATTAGGGAGGTATCTGAAGTGAATGGTTATAATAAGTACATTGTAGATAAATTAATTAGAAAACATAAGTCCAGAAAATTATTGAAAGATTCTTCGACTTTTCAAAAGGATCAGAACACAAAGAAATTCATGGTAATACCATTTCATGCCCAATTAATAAGAGGGCTAGACAAAATTTTGAAAAAAGTGGACATTGGTTGTGTACAAACCATATAATAAATTAAGAGAAGTTCTAGGTAATCCAAAAGATAAAGTAGAGCAACATGAAAAGTCGGGGATTTCCGAAATTAGTTGTCAAGACTGTGATCGAAGGTATATTGGGCAAACTAAAAGATCCATATTGACAAGATATAAAGAACATATTGCCCACATTAGATATGGGAGAAATGAAAAATGGTGTGTTGCCCAACATGCAATCGAACACGACCACAGTATAGATATTAGTAATTTAGGACTAATTAAAAGTGTTAATAACACATATGAAAGCATTCACATAGAAAAATGTAAGAAAATCATGAACCGAGTTAAAGGACCTATCCCGTTCCGTCAACTTTTTCAATTATTAATGTAAGGCTTAGTAAACTTCACGGTTCATGATTTTTACACGCTTCGTTAGGTAGGGTTTTTCATATAAATAGAACATAGTTTAGTTTTAGAATTAGATTAAATCATCTCCTGATGACGCTAACATGGTTGGCGAAACGGGCGTCGAGCAGTTAAAAAAAGTGATTTGGTGTTTAGTGGTAAATCTCTTCAAGTTTAGTGACTTCAAGCTTTTTTTTTTTAAATAAAGGTATGGTTTATTAAAATTATAAAGGAGACGTCCGTAAGTTGGGACAAGTTTTGTTTTATGGCGATAGCATTCGAGTACATAATTTTGTTATCAGCTATACGTTTGCGGAAGAAACGTATTTGGTAGCTTCAAAAAAAAAAAAAAAATTATTGTCAATTTTTGAACACGTGAATTTTAGCCACAAAAAATATGGTCAGTAGGTTGGGAGTTATAGAAATGCACAAAAAATTCAAAAAATCAAATAACAACGCAATATTTTCAACAGTTATGGTCGATTTATGTATTTAAAAGGCCACGAAAAACAGAAAACATTCCAATACCATCCATACGATGACTTTCGCACTGGTTTGGCAGTCATCGCACTGGTTTAGCTTCACTTTTTGGCTGGCGTATATTGTTGTTAATTGTCGTCGCTTCTTTGCACTGTCTTCCATCTTCTTTCGCTTTTCTTTGAGCACGGTAACATTTTCTGGTGAAGTGAGAATGGTGTTAATAGCTTACGCCCGCGGTCGAACTGGTCCAACTCTAGACAAAGACTTGACGAACGTGACAATGATTGTAGTATTGTACTTAATGTTGATGGCTTTTCACTTTCATGTACAGCAACATCCATTAAAATAATGCGCCGCTACTATGCTTCATTCAAGTAGTTCTCAATCGTAGTAACATTTGCACTTTCATTAGTTATGTCGGCCTGATCATCATCATCAGCCCGTATCGATCCACTGCAGGATGAAGGCCTCTTCAGCATGCTTCCAACCTTCACGGTCCTGGGCTTTCCTCTGCCACTCGAGTCCAATATACTTAACGATGTCGTCAATCCGTCGTGCTTTCGATGTCTTCTTCTTGAGGTCTTCTTCGCGGACGTTTGCGATAAAGCGGTATCCACTCCAGGATCGCCTTGGTCCATCTGTCGTCCCATCGCCTCGCTATATGGCCTGCCCATCTCCATTTCAATTGTTTTACCCTTCCAATGATGTCACAGACTTTTGTCTGTTCCCTGATTCATGCGCAGGACTTTCTGTCTCGTCTTGTAATGCCAAGCATACATCTTTCCATTTCCCTCTGTACCACACGAAGTTTTTGAATTGATTGCGATGTGAGTGTCCAGGTTTCACTTCCGTATGTCATAATATATAATATTATATTAATATATATTAATATATATATATATATATATATATATATATATATATATATATATATATATATATATATATATATATATATATATATATATATTAATGTCTTCATTTATGTTCTTAACTAGATCAAAAACAGTATGCAAATAGTTGCAAAAGAATGACATCAAATTAAAAACCACAAACCGAAGAACAATTTGAACACACGTTTAATATGGAGAAATTAACTTTTTTAACTGACGTGTACGAAAATGAGATTTTCTTTTTCCGATTTGGAAACTTTTCGCTGGAAAAATGAGTGTTTAAGAGAAGATTGGGTTATAATAAAAGTGGCGAGAGATGACTGTCAGGTGTCCAATAAAATTTTATGTCACTCGTCCGCGATTGTTGCAGCTATTTCAGAAACCAACTGGAAAGAAAATATATATCCTAGACGTCTTTTTATTTCGACGTTATATTGTGAAACGATTTTACACAGTTATGTTGGTGAATATTTTCCAATTTTCATGACCATTTCGTCTTTATTTCTACTACACAATTGCTATTATTATTATTATTATTCACTACTAAATGGTTATCCAATAAGAGTGTCAAAACTTTAAAATGAGGCACAATGATAACTACAAAAAAAAAATTAAATACAGAAAATTGATATAACGATGGCATTTTTAAAAAATCTCATTGTATTATATGAGTTTGTAACAGGAACATTCTTTAAATACATCAATTGATTGATACGAAATATTTTTTAAAAATTCGAATGTTTAAGCTGAGCACTTAAAGCTTCTATTGACTATATTACTTAGGATTATGCAAAATTTTTGATGGGCGTACCGTTAGACTTACTTTATGATGTTGGTAAGTTATAAAATTTATTTTTAGGTATACTAAAACCGTTGTGGATGTCGGTTTAATGCAAAAATACAATCCCGAAGTAAAGACTTCGCCTAATTCGCAGAGCGTTGATCCGAAAATCGCCAATTTGGTGGATAAATTGCGACACGTTCATCATGTAAGTAATAGTTTTTATTTTATTTAATTAAGATAACCAATATTTGGTTGAAACTCTTTCTAAATACATGCCCAGAGCTTTTTTTAAATAGTAAAGTAAAGTGTTTGGGTTAGAGGCGCATCAGCAACTAGGCTATTTAGCGACTGGACCTACAGCTTAACGTGGGTTCCGAACCACGGTCATCAGCTTCCGACAAACCCAGGCCAGCACCCCCCTCGGGCTATAAACCCTTGGTTATGTGCCTACCCATAAGTCTATCAGGAAACCTACCAACTGGCGAGTGACCAACGTAGAACACTTCTCAGAAGGCATCCGGCCTTACCCAGCCTTTAACTGGCGTGACTGAGGGGTAATTCGTAGTCGGATTTTACACTCTTGCCTAGAAACAATCACAAACATTTAGGAAAGATAAACGGACAGAAGAAAGAAAAATAACCATCCGAGCGCTGGAATCGAACCAGCTACCGCTCCAGCGCGGATTCGGCAAAGCAGACGCTCATACCGCCGCACCAACACGACCGGCTTTTTAAATAGGAATGCTATTTTCAATATGGCATTATATATGGGTCATTCCATGCCAAATCGACCACTTTTGAAACTGACCCCTTTCGACTGACCCCCCCCCCCCCCAAAAAAGTAATGGATTTTTGAAAAAAAATTACTCTTTTTTTTTCAAATAGCCATAACTTTATCAAAATTGAGCTATTGAGAATTTTTTTAATGCATTTTTGTTTTTAAATGCACTTTTTTTGAAAAGAACTGTCATTTTTTCGAGGTCCGACATTTTTATTTTTATTTTCTCTCAAAAAAACTTTGATTTTTTCTCTAATATTCCCGTGCAATGGGGAGTTGGCCGACTTTTCTCCTATTTTGTTTTAATTTAATTAAAAAAATGTTTTTTTTTATTTTTCAAATTTTTTCACTAATAGGTTATGGTTTTTTGAAAAAAAAAATGGCTCTTTTTTTTCAAATAGCCACAACTTTTTCAAAAATTGACCTATTGAGACGTTTTTTTATACATTTTTGTTTTTAAATGCACTTTTTAGAAAAAATACGAAAAAAGATCCAGTTCTATGAAATTTTTCAGTTTTTTGAAAAGAACTGCAATTTTTTCGATTTTTATTTCTCAAAAAAACTTTGATTTTTTCTGTAAATATTCCCGTGCAATGGGGAGTTGGCCGACTTTTCCTTCAATTTTTTTTTATTTTATTGAAAAAATGTTTTTTTTTTATTTTTCAAACTTTTTCACTTTGTCTATTTTAAAAACTTTGTTTATGCAGTAAAATTAATTTCAGTCGATGATTTTGCGATCTTATAAAGGAAAAGGAAAGAATTTACGGTTAAAGGCGCATCAGCATCTAAGGCTATTTAGCGACTGGACCTACAGCTTAACGTGGGTTCCGAACCACGGTCATCAGCTACCGACAAACCCAGGCCAGCACCCCCCTCACGCTATCAACCCTTGGTTATGTGCCTACCCATAAGTCTATCAGGAAGCCTACCGACTGGCTAGTGACCAACGTAGAACACTTCTCAGAAGGCATCTGGCCTTACCCAGCCTTTAACTGGCATGACTGAGGGGTAATTCCTTGTCGGATATTTTCACTCTTGTCTAGAAACAATCACAGACATTTATGTGTGGCTATGGGTGTGCGTGTATATATATATATATATATATATATATATATATATATATATATATATATATATATATATATATATATATATATATATATATATATATATATATATATATATATATAGAATGTAGAACGAGGTGTGGCCTTGAAGAAGTATTCCGTAAACTGGATTGGGAACAGGATGGTGTAAAGATCAATGGTGCAAACTTAAACCATCTTAGATTTGCAGATGATATTATTCTCATTTCACAAGACCCAGGGGAGGTGCAAAGGCGCATACAAGAACTTCAAAGGGCTGGCGAACCATTTGGCTTGAAAATAAACCTGAAAAAGAGTCAGGTTATGTTCAATAACTTCGCTCAGGACAGAATAATTTCAGTTTTAGGAAGGGATTTTGAGATTGTGGACAGCTTTATATATCTTGGGCAGAGGATTTCAATGGAGGGGAATACCGCCCGGGAGGTGGAACGGCGTGTTAAATGTGACTGGCAGGTATTTGGTAGGCTCAACATAATGTTTAAGAGCAAACTCCCACTTTGCCTGAAAAGAGAAGTATTCGATTAGTGCGTTCTACCCGTTATGTAGACTACTACATACGGAAATGCAACCTGGACACTCACATCGCAATCAATTCAAAAACTTCGGGTGGCATAGAGGGGAATGGAAAGATGTATGCTTGGCATTGCAAGACGAGACAGAAAGTCCTGCGCATGGATCAGGGAACAAACAAGTCTGTGACATCATTGGAAGAATAAAGCAATTGAAATGGAGATGGGCAGGCCATATAGCGAGGCGATGGGACGACAGATGGACAAAGGCAATCCTGGAGTGGATACCGTTTGATCGCAAACGTCCGCGAAGAACACCGAAAGCACGATGGATTGATGACATCGTTAAATATATTGGACCCGAGTGGCAGAGGAAAGCCCAGGGCCGTGAAAGTTGGAAACATGCTGAAGAGGCCTTCATCCTGCAGTGGATCGATACAGGCTGATGATGATGATATGAACTGATAAATGTGACTATAAATGTTTTCCTTCAACAAGGCAGTCACACATCTCGCCAGCCAATCGATTTATTGCATGAAAAGGTTCCTGGGCTCGTTATTTCGAACTTGTACTTGAACGCCCAGGTCAAACGAAAAAATTTAAAAATGCCGAATTGTAAACATTGTTGGATGAATACGATGCACAAACTCAATAACAAATAGCTGGGAGACTAAATGTTGGTCGTCGAATCATTTGTGATCATCGACATGTCATGCAAAAATCCAAAAAGCAGAAAAATAGGTACAACATCACCTGAACGACAGACAGATGAAAATGCGAAAAACGGTGTGCGAAGTTTTGCTATGTTGGCATGAAACAAAAAGTAGCATCGGTTTATGATTAGAGATGAAAAATGGATACGCAAGTTGACCATGAACATGAACCGTAAGAACGAATCGTTTTAGAAAGAAGATAATGCTGGACATTTGATGGAATCAGCAGGGTGTCGTGTACCATGAGCTTCTGAAATCAAGCGAAATAGTTAATGCTGGTCGCTATCGTCAACAAATGATCGATTTGAATCATGCATTGATCGAAAAGTGAATGGGCTACAAGATAAAGAAAAGTGATTTTGCAGCACGACAATGCCCCATCACATACAGCGAAAATTACCAAAGGTACAGTTTCTGCACTTGGCTGGGAATTCTTACCCCATCCGCCGTACTCACCAGACTTGATCCATTCCGACTACCACTTGCCTGCATCGATGTCTCACTCACTTTCCACGAAACATTTCAAGAATTATGGAGATTTTCCTTCTCTTTTTTAGGTTTTTCGCCACGATGTAAAACTCAAAAAAATATCAAAATTATCTATTCTTATGTAAATAAAGAATCACTGGTTAAAAAAAAACAAAAACAAAACGCAGACAAATTTCTAAGTGATTCTTTTTCTGTAATAATTTTGTTTAATGAACAAGAATTTAAAGAATACAACATTTTTTAAAATAAATACAAACTTTTGAATGTTAACAAAAATATCTGTTCTTATGTAAATAAAGAATCACTGGGTAAAAAACTTGGGAAAAAAATAGGAATAAGCCGCAATCATTTAGACAATACTTAAATTATGAAGATGTTGAAAAATGCCTTGATGACTGGACCACCTAACAGTACGGTTTTTCTGAGAGAACATCCACAAATTGCAAGAGAGATGGGAAAAATGTGCAGCTATCGATAGCGCATATTTTGAATAAACCTTTTTTTACATTTCTTCCAAATTAACCTTTTTTTTAAGAAAATTATTAATTATATTGCTGTGTCTGCAGCACAAGGGGTCTTTTTTTCGCTAAAATTTCTTTGCTTCGTCAACGGAATAATTTTTCAAAGGATGCAAATTATCCTTCTATTTGTTTGCTCTATTTTATAGATGGCGGTCACATCGCTCGGACCCAACTATTCCGATCCGGATTATATGCAAAGGGACGGTGTAGATGGATCCGGTTCAGGAAACGGACCAGATTTCGAAGACGACGATGAATATTCCAGAGGATCGGGATCTGGGCATGGACCTATCGACGGTAAGTTTGCCATTACGGGACTGTATAAATTTTCGACTCAGTTGCGTTTTGATAAAATATCAATGAAAATATCGTTTGTGCTATATTATTTAGATGTTATCGAGTTTTCGGCCATTCTTTTTTATGTATATAAAAAATTACATGGATGTAGCAAAAGAATTGACGTTTTTTTCCTCTTTTTTTGAAAATAAAGGATTATACTTCAGTCCTCAGAGTTTTAATCCAATTTTGTTCCGACAATTAAACATTCCTTCTTCAGCGTTAAAGTGATTCCACTGCGAAATATTCGGTCGGCGGTTTTTACAAAAACGTTAAAATGAATGAATTATGTCGCGAAATTAGGGCCATTTTATGACGTTACTTTAAAAAAAAGTTGAGGGGGAAGGTGCGTGCCATTTCAATCCGCACCGCTCAGCTTTAGTTCAAAATGTTCCAGGGGGGATACATAGTCTGTCGATGTCGAGGTTTTAAGAGCAGCTTTTGGAACAGCTGTCTCACATTACCGTTAACCTGCATAGGAATGGTACAATTTTTAAACATTGAATTACTACGGGTAATAACTTCCAAATAAGGGGTAATAGATTCCAAATAAAGAGTAATAGATTTCAAATAAAGGGTAATATATTTCAAATAAAGGGTAATAGATCCCAAATAAATTAAAATACATTCCAAATAGAGGATAATATATTCCAAATAAAGGGTAATAGATTACAAATATAGAGTAACAGGTTACAAATAAAGGATAATAAATAACAAATAAAGGGTAATAGATATTAGAATAGGTAATATTAAGATAAGAAGAGGTAATAGAAATAAGGGGTAATGGATTCCAAATAAAGGGTAATAGATTGCAAATAATGGGTAATAGATTCCACTTTACATGATTCTTCGTTTCGTCTTTCGTTTTCGTTTTCGATAGTCAAAAAAGCGGGCTGGCAGAAAGGTTCGATGGGTAGTGAATCAAAACGCAAACACTATTAAATATATGATACGAAACAGAACTCCAAAAAACGTTAAAATGAATTAAATATGTTGCGAAATTAGGGGCAATTTTAAGTCATTATTTTAAAAAACAATCAATGGACTGACGCCGAACATGAAATTTGCGAAGTTGAGGGGGAAGGTGCCACCTTCAGCTTTAGTTCAAAAAGTTCCAGGATGGAAACCTGAGTTTTGAAGGTAGGGGGAAATTAGGTCGACCACGGTATCTCGATGACGACGTTGTATAAGCAACTCTTAGAACAGCTGCAGATACCAGAACAAGCGCTAGGAAACATTCAGGAAATTTGTCGGGAATAACATTACCGTTAACTTGCATAGGAATGGTTCATTTTTTTAAATAGTGTATTCATTCAGTATATTATATATAAAACATGTTTTATGTTGTCCCTTTCTATTCCTCTTTACGTTTTGGGTGTCATTTTCTCAAGTACCTTGTATATGGTAATTGGTGATATTTGTTGCGCTTTTTTATATTAGGTACTAAACTTAATTCCTGTCACTCATACGTATATGTGTCTGACATTGATATGTAGGAATTTGTACAGCTGATTATTTGCTTGTAATATTTGGTATATTTACACATAATTCAGATAACCCAGCTATTTTTTTTTGTAAACAAATGTATTTAAAATTAATAAATGTGGTATGCAAGAACGAATATTAAAATATAGCAATTCATAGTTCCACTACATCTACATACAATACCAGTAGTTTTAGTACAGTTCTTCTTCTGCTTCTCTATACATTTCTGATCCAGCTTTGTCTATAGGCCTAACCTAATTTTTGCAAGTGATCTCTGCTCTGTGATGTTTGCTTCCAGTTTAGTCCAGCTATTTTCTTCAGACCAACGCCCCATCATCTTTGAAACTGTCGTCTCATTCTGTGCCCCCTCCATGGTCTCTAATCTAATTAGGCACTTCGGGTAATATAATCGATTTTACTAGGAGATAGCGTTACTAATATATTTGTTAGTATAGACTAATGACGTCTACGGCCTTTTGGAGGGTAAACATACACCATCAAAAGCCAAAGTTTTTCATAACTTTGAATATGTCGAATTATGTAGCAGCAAAAGACGTTTTGCCAGGAAGTTTCTTTAGTTTGAAGAAAACAGCTGCTGAAAGTTATTCATTATTGGTTGAAGCTTATGGTGAACATGCTTTAACCCAAAGAACTTGAAAACGAATGAACAACGAAAAGACAAGGAACGTTCAGGACAGCCGAAAAAGTTCGATGTAGATTTGCAAGTATTATTGAAGGAAGATTCAACTCATACGTGGAGACAGTTGGCAGAAGCATTGAAGGTTGCCCAATCCATCATTTCTGAACATCTACATGCATTGAAAAAGATCCAGAAGGAAATAAAATGGGTTCCATATAAATTGAAGAAAGAAACATTGAGAGACGAAAAACCACTTGTAGAATTTTGCTTACCATGTGGAAAAGAAAGGGTTTTTGCATCGAGTTGTGACAGGTGATAAAAAGGGGACCTATTTTGACAACCCAAAGCGCAAACAATCATATGTAGGCCCAGTCCAGCCTTAAACAACATAACCAGTGCGCAATATACATGGAAAGAAGGCTTTGCTATGTATTTTGTGGGGAGCATTGAAGGAAAAACGACCAGAATATGCAAAATAAACTATTTTACAAAAATTTTAAATCCTACCCCAACCACCATATTCACCGAACTAAGCTCCTTCGGACTACCATTTATTTCGATCGATGCAGCACGGACTTTCAGAACAACACTTACATTCAAATAAACGCTTAAATTTTGCATAAAAATCGACAGAATTTTTTCGCATCTTTTTGTCTTGTCGCGCGTTGTGTTCCGCGCAGTTCCACTAACTATGTGATGTATTTCACAGCGTCGATGATTTTACTTTTGCTCCTGATCCAATTGTTTGTTTTTCTATCAATTTATCTTATTCTATTCAAAGCTCTCTGTATGGAGATTTGTGTTCGACAATTTTCTCCAGATTGATTAAACACTGGTTCTTTGAGTATTGAGGTATCTAGTTAAATGCCGTCTAGATATCTTTAGAGAATAGAACTCGTCCTATCAGTGTTTTGAAAATGTATTTATTTGGCTTCACCCAGTTGTTCAGTCGTAGCTTGCAGTTCTTCAAGTGCTGTAGTGATTAGAATTATATCATCTGCAAACCAGATATGAATATCATCTTTCACCATAATACAAGGTGCCTCATAACAAAGTTTCTATTACATTGGCTTACTGAAAACTCAACACTGTGAAGAGTGCGAGGTGCATGTCAATTGATAGCCCCGCATTAAGGAATTTAGCCGGAATGGAGCGTTTCTCAGGACGAGACCATTTGTCGTGTGTGCGAGAATTTTACAAAAACGATGATTCGGCGACTGTAGCGCAGAGTTCTTTCCTTAAAGATGCGCCAAGTGTTTCCTTCATCAGGAAATGTGTTAAGAAGTGAAGGAACTGTAACTTATGGATAAACGTAAGTTCGGGCGACCAAGGTCATAACGAAGTGACGAAAATGTTAAATTAGTAAGTCAGTCCATTCGTGACAGTCCGAGCCTTTCCATTCGTAAACGAGCAGCTTCTTTAAAAATGCCTCGATCATCATTGCATCGCATTCTGCGGAAGCACCTAAAAGTGATGAGGCTCATCTCAACGGTTATATAATAAGCAGAACTGTCATTACTGGACTGCAACGAACCCGAAACACAAGCATCAAAAACCTCTACATTGCCTAAAGACACTGTATGGGTTGCAATGTCAGCGCGAGGAATAATCAATCTGTACTTTCTTGAAGACGGCAGGGGACGCGCAACGTTACCGTCAATTCAGAGCGTTATGTGGAAATGTTGGGAAATTTTTTGGTGTCTGAACTGCAAAACTTTACTGATTATAATCAAAGAACAAGGTCTCACACTTCCAACACGTCTCTGCCACGAGTTCGTGAATTTTTCCCAAACAAATTGATCTCCAGGAGAGGTGGCATAAATTGGCCTCCACATAGTCCTAACTTGAGCCCTATGAACTTTTTCCTGTGGGGCAATCTAAAATCGAAAGTTTACGTCAATAAACTAGGTACTTTGGTGCAGTTAAGATTTCCGACACGAAATGGCATCCATTCCAGAGATTGTGTGCCGTTTCGATTTAGAGAACGTTATTTTTCAAACGTCATTTCCTAAAATTAGTATTTCAATAATTAATAAAGGTTTTTTTTATTTATTCGAAGGAAATGGAAAGTGTTGAATATCAAGTGTTGCTTGATATATATTTAATTCATTGGAAAATATCTGTGTGTTTCATCGACTCAAACGTTTTCCGTTAATTGCCAAACAGATCCCTCATAATAATGGCCAATATATTTTAAACTCAAAGAGATTTACCACTAAAGGCCAAATCACTTTTTCAAAAATATCCACGCGCTTTTCGTTAACCATATAATCATCATTCAGGAGATTATTCAATCTGGAACAGATTGATTTATTTCCTGATCAATCTGGAACAGAATCTCCTGATGGTGCTTCTGATGATGAATCAGGAGCATCAGCAGATTAATCATCTCCTAATGATGAATCTCCTGACCAGCAATCATACTCATTGAACTTAATAGAGTAATTAGCTATTTTACTAATATTTTTTTTTTGTTTTAGTTAAGGACGAATCTCCAAATATTGTCTCTAATACTGGAGTAGCACCTGGAAAACCAGAAACGAACCAACCAACAGTAACTATGTCCAGTGCCATTTCAATAGTACCAACCTACATTATCCTCATACCGTCGATTTTCATCCTTTGTACATCGATGAGGAACTGAAAGCACCAGAGTCAGATCGCAACCGTACTGGGTTTATAGTTAGTTGTACAAAGTGCATAGTAGAAAAAAAAACTATTTTATTACTGTTGAGATTTAGAAACGCGAAAATTGCTTGCGTAAAGTTTGAACCGCAAATCTCTCAAGTCATTCTTTCTGGACTCCTCGACTCGATTTTTTCTCACGTAAAATTCCTAATAACACAAATAAACGTTTAAATTCGTATTCGATGTGAACCACTTGATATAAGTTTAAGGGAAAAAAAATTAGATTACATTTTAGAAAATGTGTCAATGTATAAACAAAAAGAAAACAACCAATTGCAATAAGCTTTTTTCTGTCGAAAAAAAATAGAATCAATTGTCTCTAGTAGATATAGAGAAATCAATCAGATTCTGTTATAGATGTTGATTAATTTAACGACTTCGTCTTTCCTGGAAGAAATAGGGCATACGATATCGAAAGGAGAGTCTTTACTACGTAAAAGATTTGACAACACAATATAAAAATTGTGATATATTAAATAAACACAGATAAACATTACTACAAATCACTGTGAGATACCACGAACCTTTTTATATTGCAACATAACTGAAACGTTGTTAAATGTTTTGCCATGATGTCTCCTTGAAACTTATTTTTATACACTTATATTTTAGATTGCATTTAGCAATAACATTGCCCCTCCCCGCTCTCCTTCCACCCTCCTCCTATCCCCCCTATCCCCATTAAAAAAAAACATTATTGTGAACTAGTTTAACTATAATATTTTAAGCTTTGTTATAATATTGCGTAGTTAGTAAACTATTTTTTTAATTTATTTTTTTCTACAATTTTCGTGCCGATGGTAAACGACTTCTATTAAAATGGACCTCCGAAATGTGGTGGGAAAAGATTTATCGTTGTTGATTGTTGAAGATGGACAGATTTAAGGTAAATGTTTTTTGTTTAAGCGGAGAGTTAAATATGAATTTGAATTTGTAATTCAATAGAGTGATTAAAGAGTTTTGAGCACACAATTTACACAAAGATCTTCGCAATCTACGTAAAGTAATATTTAGGGTTAAATTACTCAATTTCTCTTTTACATAATACCTCAATTCATAATCAAGGAAAGGAATATTAAATTATACACTATAACACCTAAAGTTTTAGAACAACCCCCCCCAGTTCAAAAATAAAACACACACAGGTACAATGAGAATAAACAGACAGAATAAAATAGTAAAAGACATGTAACAAAGACAGTAAAAAATAATAATTAAGAAAATATTGAAGCACGAAATCAAATTACTGCTCTGCTTTTAACAATATTTTAAGATGTCTGGGGATGTTTATAAGCAACCAAAGAAAAGAATATTAAATTATTCACTATAAGACCAAAAGTCTTGGAACCTCAAGAATTCCTCCGCAATTCTGGGCCTGTTCTGAAAACAAAGTCCCACGAGTTCTGAATGGGAATTATATCTGCGAAATAGGATAGCCACTTTAATCGTCTGAATCATTCATTGAGTAAAGAATAAATAATGGACATGCCAACATGTTCAATGTAATATCTGGGAGAAAAGGATAGGACATCCCAATTTTTTCATTTTTGTTTTAAATTCTAGTTATTATTCATGCCTTCTTGAATTTAGTAACTTGGTTTACTTACTGAAAAATATACCTGATGAATCGATATCCATGAGGAGTGTTGCATAATGATTTTAAGGTGGGCCAAAGAGATAATACAGTTTTGATTTTTCCAAAATAACTTTTTAAATGTCCCATCCAAGCGAGCTGCATTATAATTGTAGGTTGAAAAACAGGTGCAGGCTGTATTTACAAAATAAATAAGAGTCCTATCTTTTTATCCTACCGTACAGTTAATATTTCTAAAGATTTTATATATATCACTGAATATGATGAAGATTGATACTAATAGCTATTCTAGTTGTTCTAAAATAAAAAAGTTCTAAATAATTTTAAAACAACCTCATATGATGATGTATGAGTGTAAGAGTTAATACATGCATTTTTTTTCGAATCTAATTCTTCCATCCTTTTTTGCCGAAGATGGTCCCATGGTTATTTGCTTGTTAAATTATCAGTCCTTGTATAACTTACCATAACATATTCGGTTTTTATGACTTACATATGAGGAAGTTGAATTTAAGAACAAAAATTTCTAAAATAGAAGTTGAGGAAATGTTGAAAAAGCTCATATCTCAGTCACTCTGTATATATATATATATATATATATATATATATATATATATATATATATATATATATATATATATATATATATATATATATATATATATATATATACGCTTATGGTTTCCTTTTATAACATTAAAATAATACGAATTGTTACATTGCCGTTTCTAGCATTCTAATGATTTGTTTTTATAGGTGATGCCATTTTAAATAAGTTGTCTATTGAAGTTTCTTTTGGCGAAATAATTTTTAAAAATAGTATACACTAGCCAACATAAAAAATAGCTCAATCTCAAAATATCCATACTATTTTTTCGTTTTTTATTTCAAATCTATCTTTAAATATCGATTTTGTGCCATTTTTACATATTTTTTTTTCTATTGAATTTCAAATTTTTACTAATATTATATAAATATTTATAATTAAATAAAAAAATCGGATAAGTGAGAGAAATAAGGTTAGAAATTATTATTATGAGGAATGTATGTTAATGACTGTATGTAGATATTTTGTAGTTGTATCGTTTAAATTATTTTTTTTTGAAAATTGTCTGTGATTAACCAAATTATTTTATTAATGTAAAAAAAAACTGTAGAAATCTTCTAAATTAGACTTTAAATATAAATGATTCGTATGTAAGCGAGGGAAAAATTGAAACTTCTTTGTCGTACGTTGGATTGCAGCCACATGTGATATATACATGAAAATGTTACATTATAAGAAAAAATAAATAAACAATATGTGTAATTTTAAACAGTCTATTTTGACAAAAGATCTATTAAGAGATATTGTGTATATTAATGAAGCTGGATATTGAACAAACAATGGATAGTTTTACATATCAACATGTAGCGATAACATTTGTTTTTCTCATTGTTGATATAAATTACATATCATTTTACATAAAATTAAAATTAATCTAGCAATAAACAACAAGACTATTCGTATTTGAAACAACAATAATCTTCTGCTGCTAGGTTTAAGGCCTGGGGCAGAAATATATGACATCCCTGTTCGTTGCAATTTTTAAAATTTCTATTCCATGCTTTCTTGTATTTAGTAACTTGATTTGCTTACCGAAAAAACGTACCTGATGAACTAATATCGATGAGGATTATTACATCTGATATGTTTACAAACAATGATTTTAAGGGGAGCCAAAAAGATAGGACAGTTTTTATTTTTCCCTAGTAAATTTATTGAAAAGATTTATAGTCTCCTTATTTCTTTAATACTCCTATCACTCTATTAGGAGGTGTTTCATAAAGGCACTTGATGTTATTTTGAGAATATCTTGCCCATTATTCTTCAACTACCTTCTTTAATTCTTCTTGAAATTGAAATTGTCTCTAACTTTTGTTCACTTCTCTGGTTAACTGTGCTCAAACGAAGAAAATACGCCCTAACAATTCGACTGGTATACACAGGAGCATTGTCTTTCTGATATATAAAATTTTCGTTCAACGTTGTTTTCAAATGTTTCCCTAGTTATGCTTAAATTATATTTTAGTAGTCTGACTGTGCATTGCGCCAGAAATCAAAATGATGTCAGTCTTTTTTTAAACCCGATGCCTGCACAAATCATAACGCTACCACCACCAATTTGTCGATTTGAAAAAATGTTTTCTTCATATCTCAAGTCATGGAAGTAGTAGGAGCAGTCACCTATAGGGGCGGGATAGTCTTCATTTTTTTTCTCTGAATATGCGAAGTTGTTTGAAGGACTCTTCTAACGTTTTTAATGTTAATAAACACACAAGTGTAATTTTTGGTCTTGCCGTATACTTAATATTAGTAAACATTTCATAAGTATTAATCTATATTTTAAACAAACTGATATATGTTTTTGTTTAGTAAGTCCAGTTATAATATACAAGAAGAGATCACCAATATTGAAGAATAATGCAAAATACACAAAAACCATAAAGTATCATATCTTTTAGCCTCGGACCTTACAATGTCTATAAATTTCACACTGCCCTATTACATCATCAACGTAAGTTATCGTATAATCTCATTGAAAAAGTCTTCAATTTTTTTTATACACCTCTAAGACCAACATGAAAATTTACTGAATTTTATTTGTTACCAATGAGACGTGCATCATATTTCTTTGTCAAAATTAAGCTGCAATTACACATGATAAACCATATTGTTTGAACATCCAAAGGTTGTGATTTGTTTGCTTCCATTTTGGCTGCATTCTTGAGAAATTACCTAATTTTTAGACAAGATTAAAACATTATATGTCCGTAGCAACGTAACATTGCTATAAACTTGTTATAATGGTATTATTACCCATTTTGTTGTACATCCAACTTCTTCCAACTACAATAAAATTGATTTTTTTGTGTTGAAAAAACATTACTTGATGAAAAATCAAGGATTTTTTCAACAATCCGAAATAACTGTTATGATCCTCCAAGAAAAGAGACTGTTGCTGTAACACATATATACGTATAACTTAAAATTAAACCTGATTGTTATAAAGCTAGTAGTTTTCTAGTAACATTAAAATCTTTTTATCCGTATAAATGTTTATTAATCAGAGCAACTGAAAAAAAAATACGCAGTAAAAATGTAAATATATATAACGCCGCAGACTTTATAATTATTTGTAGGACACCATCAATAAATAAATGAAGATTTTAAATTGCGTCTTTATTGATAAATTCCTATATATTTTCCCACATTCGCACATAAATAATGCTATAAATAGTTGCTTATTGAATATTTTGGAAAATATTAATAAAACGGTGTACACTGGCCAACAGAAATAAGATCTATTGTTATAGTTTTTCATCTCACTCTATCAAATCTGTCCTTCTCTCGTATACTGGTGAGGTTCACAAAAGTATTTTTATCATGGTATGAGTTTTTTGAAATGTGTTCCTTTTGCAAAAAAATAAACACTATTTTTTGGAAAGAAAAGTGCCATTGTACCTTTTTGAAATCTGTACTAAATGGCCCATTTAGTCTTTTGAAATAACTTGCCCAGGGTAGTGCAATACATTTTTTTTTAAGATTAAGTGTCAAACTTAGCTGGCATAATTTTTGAAAATACAGTATTTTTTACTAAATTAAAAACGTTCATTGTTTGATTTGTAACTGTGATTAATAGCATGGTTATTTACCATAACCCTATAAAAAATAACACTTCACTAACGTCTGATGGCGTATATATGTAGTGTTAGATTTTTCTTAGACTGCGTCGAAGGGAAAGTCCGACGGGAAGTCGGCGAAAACACGAGTTGTTGACTGTGGATAGGTCTACAGCCCTAGGGTAGAGCTGTGAAAATGTTCATATATATATATATATATATATATATATATATATATATATATATATATATATATATATATATATATATATATATATATATATATATATATATATATATATATATATATATATATTTATTTATTATTTATTTGTTCCCAAAACCATAGGGCATTGAACATTGTTAAGACAGTACATAATAAACACTTAATTCTATAAAAAGACAATTGGAAAGAAAAGAAGAGGAGAGAAATACACAGTCAATAAATAATCGAATAAATAACCTACAAACCATGGTACTGATTATGTCTGGGAAGTACTGAAGTTGATAAAGTTTCAGAAGCTCACTGCAAACGATATATATGTATGATGTAACGATATAGATGTATAGTTTATGCTTTAGTGTTCCTTGCTTTAGGAAGCCTATTTACTGACACATATGTGTATGAATGTATATATACTAGTTCAAGAAGCTACAAACGGTTTAATTTCTTAGGCTTTAACCTTTTTAATCATAATCATTTTTTGATCAGTTGATTCTTTTTTTTTGCAGTTATAACAATTTAACAGTCACTACAAAAATACGCGTACTACTATAAATATTTATATCATTTGTAGTTTCTGGGTTAGGATCGTTTTTTTCCAATAAGTTCATTATCAAAAGGCCTCAAAGATCAAAAAATAGCCAGTCTACGGAAAAATGCTGAAGTGATTCTTCTTCATAAGAAAGGAGTACAGGAAGATTACAAAACTACCGCCCAATAAGCTTATTCTATATCGCCTGTTCTTTTCTGAGCCTGCCTTGAAGAAGTATTCCGTAATCTGGATTGGGAACAGGAGGGAATAAAAATTAATGGTGCATACATAAGCCATCTTAAATTTGCAGATGATATCGTTCTTCTCTCACAAGATCCAGATGTGCCACAAAAACACATACAAGAACTGCAAAAAGCGGGAGAATCATTTGGTTTGAAAATAAACCTAAAAAGGAGTCAGGTTATGTTCAACAAATTTGCTGTTAACAGAAGAATTTCTAATTTAGGAAGCGATTTAGAGGTTATGGACCACTACATATATATTGGACAAAGCATTTCAATGGAGGGTGATACAGCCCGGGAAGTGGAACGGCGTGTTAACTGTGGCTGGCAGGTATTTAATAGGCTTAACATAGTGTTTAAGAACAAACTGCCACTTTGTCTGAAGAGAAAGGTTTTTAATCAGTGCGTGCTGCCTGTTTTTAAGTTCAAAAGCTTCGGGTAGTACAGAGAGGAATGGAGAGGTGTATGCTTGGCATTACAAGCGGAACAGAAAAACCTGCATATGGATCAGAGAACACACGAGGGTATGTGACATCATTGGAAGGGTGAAAGAATTGAAATGGAAGTTGGCAGGCCATATAGCGAGGCGATGCGAGAAGATGAACCAGGGTAGTCCTAGAGTGGATACCGCTTGATCATAAACGTCCACGACGAAGACCGAAAACACGATGGACGGATGACACCATCAAGTATATTAGATCCAAATGGCAGAGGAAAGCTCGGGACCGCGCGAATTGGAAGCATGCTGTGGAGGCCTTCATCCTGGCAGTGCCACACAGGTGGCAGCAGAATATACATATATATATATATATATATATATATATATATATATATATATATATATATATATATATATATATATATATATGAATTTGATATTCAGATATCTGATATCTGATATTCTGATATTTAGTTTCTGGAACTAACCCCTCCAATGTTAACCTCTGAACCGTCATGGTTCAAACCTTTAATTCAAAGTACAAGATGAAACGTAGTAATTATAAAATAACCCCAGGAGGTAGATAATTCTCTGCCAGATTTGCTGGTACAACCGGACTTTCGGATTCTGGGGCATCCGGGTTTAAACGCAAAATCTTTCAGAGGGAGTCAGAAACCTCTGGCCAACGTCTGAAACCGAAAACAAAAACTTTCTTTGGAACAGTAAATATCAATTCTCTCCTGCGCCCAGGAAAACTACACGAATTGGGCGAACATTGAATCAGCAAAAAATCCAAATTTTAGCTTTGCAAGAAATCAGATTGACAGATGATAACACCTTGGAATTCGGCAACTACAGACCTTTTAAAAATAAAACGGACAAAAGAATACTTAAAAATACACCACCATCTTGGTGTTGCTTTCGCTATCTCAAAACATATCGTGCTAACAAAAACTATACATTATATTAATCAATGCACACCTCCCAGTTATCGAAGAAAATAAATCTAATCCTGAAAAAGTAAATAAGTCCTGGGAAATTCTGGAAAAGACTATCTCTAAAATTCCCTCTAACCCCATGTAAAAATCATATTGGGTGATTTCAACGCCCAACTAGGGAAAGAAAGAAAGTACAGAAAAACAGTCGGCAATTTTCCCGCTCATAAATGGACTAACTATAATGGTAGAAGACTGGTTGAATTATGTTCGCAGTTTAATCTAAAAATAATGTCAACCCATTTTAAGAAGAAAATAACAAAACAAAATACCTGGAGGTGCCCAAACACGTACATGGGTAATTTTCAAATTGACCATGTTGTCATTTCGTACCCCAATTATAAAGAGATTTTGAATGTTCAAGTCAGAAAAGGAGCTAACATAGACACGGATCACTACTTTGACTAGAATCAAACTTAGCTTAAAACGAATACCAAATACCAAAGTTCGATTCTAAGAAAATAAAACCAACCCTAACAGATGAGCTTGATAAGCAACCAGCACAGAACTAGCAAGAATTGAGACAAACAATTATTAAAACAACCTTAAAGTTATTCCCTTTACAAAAACGTAGAAAACATCTGTGGTGGGATGAAGTTTGCGAGCAAGCAGTATTAGCCGAAGTAAAGCATTCAAAGATTGGAGTCAAAAAACAGTAATAAATTATAACATCTCTTTGGAAGTAAGAAAAGAAACATCGAAGCTAATTAGACAAACTAAAAGAAAATATGAAAAAATCAACTTAATGAAATAGAAAAAGATTTCCAAAAAATAACACCCGAAACTTTTACAAAACATTTAAAACTAAATTAACAGGCTATTAACCCCAAAGTATTTGCTAAACTGTGCAAAACAAATACTAAACTGTCCTGAGCCCTTAAACAAATTACCAACACTAAACTCGAAACAAACAAACCCAGATTCATTACCACCGAATGAAGATGAAATACTTAGGCAAATCAAGCGGCTTAAAAATAACAAAGCTTCTGGTGAAGATGGAATCACTGCTGAACTTTTGAAATCCGCTGGTCCAGGTACAATCAAGGAAATAACCAAAATTCTACAAGATTCCGGAAAATTGGAAAGATGCTCTAATCAATCCACTACACAAGAAATGAGATAGAACGGATGTGAATAACAAAGAGGGATATCTCTTCTCCCAGTTTGTTACTAGATTCTATCTTAATGTCTACTAGACAGAGCACAAGGACGGTTAGAACTTAAAATTGGTGAATATCAAACAGGTTTTCGACCAGGCAGATCCTGCCCTGAACAAATCCTGAATCTAAAGTTGATCCTATGACATCAAAAACTATAACAGTCAAGACAAATATACACATACTACTACAACCATTTATATCATTTGTAGTTTCTGGATTAGGGTCGTTTTTTCCGACAACATCGTTATTTTCGATATTTACTTGAATAGAGTAAATCAAAATCTTATGACTACAATAAACTAACAACAATTTAGCACTGATTTCATGCCTATTTTTCGTATTATTATCAATATTTAATGCCTTGACCAAAATCTATGATTTTTTCTGAATAATTACTGAGAATACAAAAAAATGAACTATAACTAAAAAAAATTAACTACATTTATTAGCATCGTTTGTAGGCAAAAATAAGCAAAACAAAATCGAGTATTTTTTAATGCGGGTTCCAGCGTGATGGAGCTGACCAGAACGGCATAAATCAACTAGTACTTCTCGACCCTCTTTGGACGCTTTATATCATTCATGTACGTGTGGTTTTGATATACACGAAGGTTTTCTGCAATATTTTCAATGATTTGGTACACGAAATTTAAGGCAAACTATTTGAATATTTTTATTCATAGTTAAATCGCAACACACACTTGACGTCGATTAACAAAACCAACTGATGTAAATAAACTACTTGACCTAAAAACAATTTACGCGGGCTCAGTAAATGGGAAATTTCGGTTACTTTTTAAACATACTTGCAATAAGGTGTCCTCGAAATATTTAGATTTAAGTGATAAAAATAAAGATTTACTTAGTTTAATAACTAATAATATCCTACCTTATTAAATATTCGTATGTTTCCAAAAATTTTACTTTGAATACAATGGTGGAAAGATAAAAATGAATAGTTTTCTAAAAAGTGTGGCGACTTGAAATTAATATTATCAATAGCAAGATGAACCAGCCATCAATTTTTACTAAAATGGAGCATCTTAATATTCAAAGCACGTCTGGTAATAAATAAAAATCAATTACATGTCTTGTTGACGCTGTTTTTTATTCATTACATTCATCACCAAAATCTGAGGCGTGTTTAGCTTAACAATTTAGTTTAGTGCCAACAATATTTTTGACACTGACAGGCTAATGATTAGTTAATGTAGAATTTTAATGTCATAAAATATACTAACCGGCATAAAAATTGTAAAAGATAAGAAGGGACATGTTCCATTTTAATGTTTTTGTATAAAACATAGATACAGGTTCAAACCCCGAAATAAGCCAAATATTACCTAATATTATATCGAAAAAAATGCGAGGAGTGGATATATTTAAAAGAAAAAGCCGAAGATTTCTTCTTTAATGGTTTTAGATTTAGCGCAGAGGAACGAAATTAATTTAACCATTTCATTTAAAGTTAAGAACTTTATAAATATGTCGTAATTTTTCCGACGAATATATAGATATTAAATTTCATGTAAGTATATTTTTGTTGTTTTATTTACTTCAAACTAAACCAACCCCCCCCCCCCCCCCCAACTAAATCCTGGCTACGCCCGTGGTAGATACAAGTGTAGTAGATAAAAGTGGAGTAGAATGAAAAGTTTCTGATAGATAGACTAGAAGCCTTTCTGATAGATGGCGGTGCAATCGTAAAGGTGATTACATTTACGAAAACTGTGACTACTAAATAAATTGGTTTTCGTATTTAAGTATCTGACTATATATTTCTTGCTAAGGTGTAGTGCCCCTAATTCCCTGTATTTTGAGTTTTAGGGCCTCTAAAGTGGGTAAGTGTTGAAGCAAATTTTCTAGCCTTCTACCCTTCATATCTCAAGTTTGCTCTATAAATTATAGTATCAAGTTGAGATAAATTCTTTCAAAAAAGTACAGAAAATTTTATTGAATATACCAAATAGCTAGCCCAAGGCGAGCCACATCGCTTCGAACGTAAGTTTCAGATAACCGAAGTTAAGCGACGTCGATCGTGGCTGATATTTGGATGGGCCTTAACCTCCTCAGGCCCAGACAAATTTTAGCTTTTTGTTTTTTGAAAAAATTATAAAAAAAATCCCCCACCCCAGGACTTGGCGGGGGGTATACCCCCCACGGGGGACATTGGGCTAGAACATACCCACAATTTACCAACCACCAGGTATTTTTGTGGATAAAAAAAGTATCATTTTCATTACTGCTAAAGTTGTATTTTTAAAAAATAATAACATACATACATACATATTTATAATTTATGATACAATTCGAAACAATTTCTTTCGGGTTGTAGACATAAATACAATTTGCACTAGCTGCATCTAATACGCGCTTTGTTGGATGAACACCCAGGAAGCCTGCATTTGTTTTTTGTTACAAGATGCGGGAATTCAGGGAGATGCAGGCTTTGCAGTATTCTTTGGGCATCAGGTGGGTGTGGTCTAGGAGTTCTTGGTTTTTTTTGCTGGTTTTACCAGCTCCGCCTCTTCCGGGACGTAATCAGAATCCTATTCAGATTCTGAGTAATGTTGCACAGGTCCATGCCTCAGGTAGTGCTCGTATTGAATTCTAAAATCGAGGTTATCCAAAATATCGTTTATGGGAGTTTCCATGGCAAGCTGATCCGCGCGGTACTCGCTGTCCATTTACGAGTTCCATTTACGAGATGCAGATATCCGATAAAAACGTATAATACGATCTAGAAAATCTACACCGCCCATGTTGACATTGTAAGTTTTTACAGCAAAAAGGCGAGTAACCTGGATTCGCTGACCCTCGTCTGCCTATCAGTCCAATGTTCCCCACAGGGGACGTACAGATTTGTTATTGTTTTGCCAAATTTTGATAACAGTTATCGCAAGAACAAAAATATTCCTTCATTCTTTGATATTTTAGGTAAATATTGGTTTCAAAAAATAAAATAATATATAAAGATTTGTACAAAAAAAAACTTACAAATAGAAATACATTCAGAATGATTACGTCTAGGAATTGCCCTTTTGATATCAACACTAGAACTGATAACAACGATGTGAGCCCACCATTCGGTCAGGACAAGTCAATACATCTGTTGAGAACTTCCAGAACTAAAAACAGTGTTGCAAAGGTCTATAGGTAAGTAGCTGTAGCCAAGGTCGCAGAAACGCCCCACAGGGGACAGCGGGCCTGAGGAGGTTAATATAGGCAATCCAAAAATCCTTCTTATACCGAGCAGTAAAAGCTATGTCGAATTAAAAAAAATACCAAGTGGCTAAGGTAAGATCTAAACATACTGAAAGGAACCCGAAAGTTAGAATCTATAAAACACGCACTCGCTTAGCAGTCAACTTATGGCGGCGAGATATGGACTCTCACAAAGAAAACAGAAGATATGCTTGCAATATTTAAAAGAAGGGTTCTGAGAAGAATTTTTGGTGCTGTGAATGGCAATGTAATTTGGAGAATCAGGTATAACTTTTAGATAAAGAAATTGTGCAAAGATCTGGATATTGTAGACGGGATACGTGACAAAAATGCCAGAAAAGCGAGTACCAAGAAAAATACTGGAAGCGCGCATACGAGGGTTGTTGTTTATGTATCCGAAATAATATATTAATAATTTATCGTTGAATTTTCTTTATTGTTTTTCAAAATATTCTCCCGATGATCGATACACTTTTGCATACGTTTGAACTAATTTCCATATCACTTTTACCATTCCGATTGAGGTATCTACAAAACGTGCATTTTTAAGGCATCAGCCGCTCCTTCTGGCGTCGAAAATCGTTGACCACGTAGTTTATTTTTCACGGACGGGAACAAAAATAAATCATTGGGTGTCAAATCAGGACTGTACGGCGGATAACCCATCAATTCGATGTTTTGACCGGTCAAATATTGAGTTGTTCGGTCCGATATATGAGAGCTCGCGTTGTCATGGTGAAGAATGATCCTGGATCTAGTTGCTTTTTCGTATTTTTTCAAAGACTTCTGGTAAACAAATGGGTGTGTACTATTCAGAATTGACTATTCTACGAGTCTCTAGTGGCACTGTAGCCACATGCCCATTTATCCCAAAAAAAACAGGCGACCATTTTCTTCGAAGTGCTTCTTGCGCGAACAGCTTTTTTACGTAAAACGCCTTTTCACAGTTGAAAATCATTTTCGGAGTATTTATATTACTTTATTAGTGTTTCAAAGCTTGGTCTTGAATATCTTCGAAAACTTATTAAATCAACGAAACAAAAACATATAAAAATTTGTTCAAAGTGTGCTAAATATAATTTGTGAGTTAAAAAAGTGGACGAGGTGATGGTCGATTTCAACTGATTGATCATATTAACAAAGATACATACGTATATTTGTTCAATTTATTTCAAAGAAGAAAGTGGTCCAACAGCGGAACATCGTGACCCCATCAGTAGGGTAAAAAAAATCATGTAATCAGATAACTTTAATCCATTTAATTGTTAATCTAATAGCTCATGCTATAACCTCAAATGATGAATGATTTTGTAGGTAAAAAGTGGTTAAAAACGGAGGGGTAGCGGTAAATAATACGCTCCTGTCGAATGTTCGATGCTAACTATATTCGTATGGTAACATGACTAGTTTGACATTTGTATAATTGAGTAAGAATCCGCTAGATGTCGCTCATGAATTTTTGATATAAATTCCAACACCCCCACTTATCAAAAATTAAACAAATACTTTCAAGTATGTTTTAGTCCTAATTTTGATATGTACTTCACATTTGTTACACTAGGTAAACTTTTGGTCAGAATATCAGCAATCATATCATTGGTAGGCAAATACTTTATACTTATAATGTTTGCTGATTCACCATTCCCTACAAAGTGATGTCTAATATCAATGTGCTTTGAGCGTTCATGAAAAATTGGATTAACAGACAATTTTTGAGCAGCTTGGTTATCATTAAATATTGTTATACAATCCAACTTTCCTGTCAACTCAGAAAGCAAATTTCTCAAATACATGGCTTCTTTAGCAGCCTCGCTTAGAGCCATATATTCAGCTTCTGTGCTAGAGAGAGCCACAGTATTGTGCTTACAGTTTTTCCATGATATGCTGTCACCACAAAATACAAAAGCATAACCTGTATAAGATCTACGATCGTTTTTATCAGATCCCCAATCTGCATATACATACCCTTGCAAATCTAAATCATCCCTTGTAAATGTCATACAATGACTGTTAGTACCTTGCAAGTATCGTAGCACTCTCTTAGCACATTTCCAAGTATATGTATTGCTACAAAATTCTCCGCCATTATCACTTCGAAGTATTTTTATTTTCTTATTACTTGATTTTTCTTGACTTTTAATGTTTTTAATGTTTTTAATGTTTGACTTGATCTTTCCTTTTAAGAAAATAAACGAAAGCCATTCTACTATAATCGTCTTCAAATAATAAAAAATACCTTGATCCTCCAATAGAAAGTTCACCCATTGGTCCACATATATCAGCATGTACCACTTCCAACAAGGATTGATTCTGCTCTGTTGCCTTTGTTTGTAAATGGAAGTCTTGATTGTTTCCTTTGACAGCAACCCTCACAAACTTTACTTCTATTTAAGTTGTCATTACACGTAAGCCCTTCAACTGCTCCCTGTTGCATTAGTTTTAAATCTGTGTAATTTAAATGAGCAAACCTCTTATGTAAAATATCAGCTGTTACTGTTAACTACAGGTTATTGATATTGTTTTACATATTAAAAATTTTACAACCATTCTTTTCAAAAATGATTCTGTTTCCACTTTTAATCAACTCACCAATAGACAACAAATTTGTGGTTAAATCAGGGACAAATAAAACATTTTTTATAACAACATCATGCTTCTCATTCTTGGCAACTGTTTGATTTTTTATGTCTCCAGAACACACCACTGGCACAACCATTTTGTTCGGAATCATAATTTCTTTGGGCTACATGGAAATTTATGTTTTCAAGCCAATCTTTTCTTGAAGTTAAATGTACACTTGCTCCTGAGTCAATATACCGCTCGTTTTCTGTATATTGTCCACTTAAGAACACTGCACTGAAAGCACTGGATGTTTTCTTTTTGTCTGAGTTCTCGTTTCGTTTATTTTCGGGTCATTTATTCATAAAGTGACCCAACTGTCTACAACGAAAACACTTTGCGTCAGTGAGATTGCCTTTAGCGTCATCCCTCGCTCGACTCTTGCGTTTTTTTACTACGTACAGAGCGCTTGATTTTCCGCTACTGCCATCTACCTCCATATCCAAGAGTTTAGTCTTAATGGAATCTGTAGATATGGTAACACCGGAATTTTCAATCGCCATAATTATAGGACTGAATCGTTCCGAGAGCCCTGCCAATAGCAACAATCCGATCCAATATTCATCTATATTGAAACCTATATTGAAACAATTTAATTGTTAATCTAATAGCTCATGCTATAACCTCAAATGATGAATGATTTTGTAGGTAAAAGTTGTTAAAAACGGAGGGGTAGCGGTAAATGATACGCTCCTGTCGAATGTTCGATGCTAACTATATTCGTATGGTAACATAACTAGTTTGACATTTGTATAATTGAGTAAGTGTCCGCTAGATGTCTCTCATGAATTTTAAAAGTAGCAAGTGCCTGTTTGGCTGAAAAATGCGCAAACTCATGGCGCAAGTTAATTATTTTAACTGCTGCTAATTGCTCCTATGTAGAGTATAAAATTATTAAAAAAAAAGAAAATAAAAATTTGCTCCAAACTTAATACAAAAATAAATGTAATGTTATAAAAATAATAAATATAATAAATATTAAACTAATATGAATATAATTGTCATCCTAACCTTTCAACAAGTTCTGCTTTATTTCCATATTGGGGACGACCATGGTATTTTAATCATCGTTGTAATCGAATATAATTATGTGCTTCTATTGTGGGATGCACTAATAAAACACTATCAATTAATTTTTCATTTAGTTGCGCTGATAATAAGGGTAATAATCCTTATAAAAAGTGTCCGAAACTTTCATATTAACGTCTCGTTAACATGGCGGACGCGCTTACGCGCAACTAGTTCTGAAAAGGTCTATATCGTATGTATGGTTGTCAAACTAATGATCAGGGAGGCCTCAATCTCACGGTATATCACATGCCGATCTTGTTTTATCAGTTCGCGCACAGTATCGATGTTTTTTGGCATAACAACCGATTTTGGACGACCTTCTTTAAATTTGTCCGTGAACGAACGACAGTCACGATTGAATTCACTAAATCAGTGATATACAGTAGTTTTAGATGACGCTTCATAGCGAAAAGTCGAAGTGAGTTGATCGATGCACTGTCGTTGAGATAATCCATGCGAAAGTTTCAGTAAATCATCGTACGAAAATTCTCACGAGTTAATTCCATTTTTTGATTGAGATGAAATTTTCAAGCCAACAACACAAATAGCTTCTGTATACCAAGAGCTCTGAGTACGTATATAATCAACAATATCAAACTTAACGATGTATATGTCAGATGGCGCCTAGCAGCACTATTGTTGCAAATTCCAGATACATAAATAACATCTCTCGTTGAGGGTAACAGAAAAAGAAGTAGATCAAAGACACGATGGCAGACCAGCATCAGAAGAGATACTGAAGAACTACTGCACATCAAAAACTGGCAAGGGGCTACTGGAGATCGATTCAGTTGAAGGCGAGGGTTGAAGGAGGTCCAAGTTCACTAAGGGGCTCTTGAAGAAGCCATATGAAGAAGAATTGGCTTAAGAGAGAATAACTGCCATGTTACTTCTAATGAAAACTGAAGGTAATCTACCTCCTAAGCAATAGCAACCCATACAATAACGCTTAGTGTTTGATGTAAACAACCTTATTTACGGTTTGGGGGTCTTCTTGATTACAAACAAATTTCTTTTGCGATGTTATAGGGTGGTCTTACAAACACAAGAAAAAATAAGGTGATCGAATTCAACACCTTGAACAAATTCGAAAATGAATTAATCTTTAGGCATGGAAACCAACAAGAGGAAGAAAAAAATCTAAGATTTCTTTTAACTACAGCCGGTCGCGTTGGTGCGGCGGTAAGAGCGCCTGCTTTGCGGAATCCGCGCTGGAGTGATAGCTGGTTCGATTCCAGCGCTCGGATGGTTATTTTTCTTTCTTCTGTCCGTTTATCTTTCCTAAATGTTTGTGATTGTCTCTAGGCAAGAGTGTAAAATCCGACTACGAATTACCCCTCAGTCACGTCCGGATGCCTTCTGAGAAGTGTTCTACGTTAGTCACTCGCCAGTCGGTAGGTTTCCTGATAGACTTATGGGTAGGCACATAACCAAGGGTTTATAGCCCGAGGGGGGTGCTGGCCTGGGTTTGTCGGAAGCTGATGACCGTGGTTCGGAACCCACGTTAAGCTGTAGGTCCAGTCGCTAAATAGCCTAGTTGCTGATGCGCCTCTAACCCAAACACTTTACTTTACTTTTTAACTAAAATTTCAATAGAAAAATTTTTTTTTCATGATATAAGCGCATAATAACACAACATGGTAATGAAATTATATTACATATAATACAAAAGCAATTATTATTATGTCAATCCACTATTATTTTTGCATATTTCACAATAAGAATACGAGAGAGAAAGCTGATTCTTTCCCATAATTTACCTTTTTTAATGTACGTATGACTATTGGTTTCAACATCATCAAAATGGAAAAATAATTTAAATGAAACGTTATACATCATGATATAATCGTAAATCTTGAATAGCATCGGTAATAGAACTTGACCAACTTTTCTTATAAATAAAAAATTACAGAACGATTCGACAGCATGCTGATTAACATAGAAACGTGAATACCACGAATCCGTTATTGATTGCTATTAATCTTTCGCGAAGCGACACCTATAGAGCAGTAAAAGAACTATATAATCGAGTGCATTTTTAAGTTTCATTATTCATATGAATATATATGACGTTTCAAGTCGATATATCAATTCATTCGTACAAAAACAGCAGCTTAAAATAAACGTATCAATGTCATTTTTTAAAAACGGAAAATATTAGAAATAGTGCAGTGATTAAATTATTTGTAAAAAAAAGGTTTAAAGGCAATGGAAATTCATAGTGAAATGGTAAATGTATTAGGGGACAGAATGTCCTCCTTCAATAACAATGGGGAAAGGGGCAGGTGAGTTTCAACGTGGTCGTACAAGCCTGGATGATGATCGTCGTTCTGGACGTTTAACAAGTGCAACTACTGAACAAATAATTAATTCTATACATAATATGGTTATGGATGACAGACAATTGACCAAAAAACCAAAACTGTAGTAATAGCAAAGTAGCCCATTGCAAGTTCGCAGTTGAAGATACGTCAATAGAACAATTGATAGAGGTCGAGCATCTGAGCATCAAAATAACTAGCCTCGGAAAAATCGAGGAAGAGGTAAAACATCAGGTTAGCAAGATGAGCTGGATAGCAGAATGTCGCAATGATACTATATTTAGAAATAGTCGAGATCAAAGCAAGAATATATAAAAGCGTAGTACGATCAGTAATGACTTATACAGCTGAAAAAAGACCTGACACCAGCGTATCACAGAGAATGATGGAATCATCAGAAATGAGAATCTTAAGGAGAGCAGCAAATAAGCTTCTGAGAGACACAAGAGCAAACCCTGAGAGGAAACAAGACCCTGAGAAAGGAGTGAGCACATAAGGCGTACGTGTAACGTAGAAAACATCAATCAGTATATAAGAGGAAGAAAAGTCGAATGGGATCAACACATAGGAAGTATGACAAACAACAAGATACTGTGTATTGTAAGAGACAAGTCACCAAACGGAATAAGACCAGTAGGGCGCCCAAGATAGAGCATGATAGAGCAACGAATTATATTAATGAGGGAAAAGGAAAAAAAACAGACAATATGCCTAATTATAAACAGGAAGAAGAAGAAGAAGTTGGAAAGCACGTTACGTTAATTCAGAATTTGAATGGTATTGAATCGGAGAAGATGTAGTTCTAACAGGACGGCTACACATGTCATACAGCCAAGATTTGATTTATTGAAGGAAGATGTGTATTGATAAATTTATTGAAAATGTCAAATCTAATTAGTTATCGTGCCTTTTTCGTAGTATTTTGAACGAATACTACAAAAACAACTCCAGAAAAAATGTTTTAAATATGTCACAAGATGTTAAACGTCGAAATCGATGGTTCCAAACAGCACCTATCATTAAATATATATGAAAGATTATTATTTATAATATTATATCTATTTTTTTATGTTTGAGTATTTATTAACTGCTGAAGCTATACAATCGTGACATTGAGTGTCTCGAACTTTCCTTAGTTTTGCATTAATAATTAAAGTAACTGTATAAGCTTTACTCAGAACTTTATGTTCTGGACATACACGTCCTTTCACCGGGCAAATACAATTTTTGCGGTTAAATTAACCATAACCTCTAGCCTTACCACCGTAACTTCCACGTGACACCCTATAAATATTTACAATATTTAAAAAAAAACTCAAATTGATGCTTTAGTACCTCGAAGTTCAGCTGAATTGAACCAAATGTCATTTTTGAGAAAATGTGTTGACATAAAAATATCCACACCAGATATATTATCAGAACTGGCCTTTATGAACCCTTTGTCGCACATTACTAAATTAAATTAGTAACCAACAATATTTTTTTGCACTAAACTTCAATAATTTTGACAATATATACACAGGTAAAAAGTCATTGACAGTACTTCCGTGAAAACATTTTAACATAATGACGTCACAAATATGGCAACCAATCGTGGCGCTTTCGTAATGACGTGATTTTATTTTAAATTTTATAAATCTTAATCCAATTATAATGAATTGTAAATATTTTTAAAACGTTTTTCGTATCAATATTATTTATGATGAAGTTTTAAAATAAAGTAAGAAAATTGTATAAATTAAACAAAGTGGTCTAATTTCCACCTATATTTTTTTTTACATAACGCATTTTAAACATAACGCGTTCTGCTACACTGTAGCTTCTTCGGATGGCTGACAAAGAATGACCTTGTATGGTGACAAATAGTAGCTACTAAGTAATTAAGTAATTTTACACGTTTTTTTTTCTGGGAATTCCCAGAATCCTCACTCAGACTGTTTTTTTGACATATTTAATAGCGGAGAATGATTGAAGTCTGTTTGGTCGTTCAGGACATCTGTATATTTGTGACGGTTTATTTCCAAACATTCTAGTAAATTTAGTTTGGTACCCTTATTTTCTATGTGTAAGATTTCAAAATCATTATTAAATGTATGTTTTTCTTTAGTAAGATATTCCGCGTATAGTGAGTTCATTATTATTTAGATAGCTGCGCTTGTGATCTGCGATTCTGAGTTTAAATGATTTACCTGGGGAAAGACAATAAATCAGGCGTCTACCAAACGAATTGTGGCTCGTGCAATAAATTTTATATAGGACAAACGGGTAAAACAGGTAAATAATAAAATGAACTCACTATACGCGGAATATCTTACTAAAGAAAAACATACATTTAATAATGATTTTGAAATGTTACACGTAGAAAATAAGGGTACCAAACTAAATTTACTAGAATGTTTGGAAATAAACCGTCACAAGTATACAGATGTTCTTCTTAACGACCAAAAAGACTTCAACCAACAACAATTTCCCTCATACAATTCACAATACAATTTTATTCTTTGCCAATCATCCAAAGAAGCTACAGTGTACCGAAACGCGTTATGTTTTAGAGAAAAATATAATTGGAAATTAGACAACTTTGTTTTATTTATACAATTTAGTATGAATTTCCACCAAGAAAATGCCGCAATCATCCTCAAGTAAGAAAATCCATAATTAATTTTTATTCAAAAACCCGGTGAAAAAATTATTTTGAGGAACTTATCTGTTATTTGCCCATGTGATTTAACTCCTTCAGATTATTTTCTTTGGGGTTATGTTAAATCTTTGGTCTATGTCGATAAATCAGCAACTATTGACGCCTTGGAAGACAACATAACTCGGACAATTTCGAACATATCACCCCGATTGCTTGAAAAAATAGTCATATCACATAAAATAAATAGTTTTAAGGCATCTCATTTGGTTGTTGTTTTATTTAAATCTAATTTCGGACACAAAAAAACACCCTATATATTTATTTTCTATTTATATTATCTAATTTCTCTGTTAGATCAAAATAAAATTTCTCCCACTTGGCACTTTCCCGATACTGTTTGTATAACAAATTATCATAAATCTTAGGAAATAAAAAATTATAAAATAGTTGAAAATTATTAACCGTAATATGTCGCAATTAATCATGTAACATTACGAAGACTTCCCACGCCTAAATATTTCGAGTAATTTCCAAAGAACAAAGGAAGAACACTGCAAAAATACCCGATGAGTAAGGAAAGAAAATATCAGTTTTATCCATTCCTACATTACACAGGAACCGTTATTAAAAAAACTGAAATTATATAACACCTTCGTTCTTGAATCGAACGACGACAAACATTGCATTAACAACAAACATAAGCATTTACCCCACTTTTCCGAATCAATCGAGAGATGGAGTAATCCCACCAGTTCACATTTTACCCCGCGTATAAAACTCTAACGGGCTTTCACTCAAATTCCGCATGTACTGTGAACTATCGTAAGTCCTTTGTGTAATATGAGATAGAACACTCGAGGTTTTTCTTGGAAAAGAAAAATAAACGAAAAGGAAAGTAGAAAAAAGAATGGCAAGAATGATTTCGAAAAGGTTTTTGATTGGTTTCTGTTTCTCGGCTGTTTTGGGTTTGTCGGTACAAGAAGATGCCCAGAATGAAACACAATATAAAACTCGTAAGTACAAATTTTGTTATTTAACTATCTTTACATTTTAAATTAAACATAATCTTTATCATTTATGTTTTGAAAACAATATATTTCACTCATTCAACTTTTGATGCTTTTCAAATTACATCCCGTTTGTTTTCAATTAGATTTTGTATGACCCTTTGGTTTTTGAACCGTTTGAAAATTATTTGTGTCTTTTAAAAAAAAAATCCTAAAAAAGTAGTATCAAATCGCACATTCTCAAGAGCAAATCTTCATCGCCATTTAGAGAAGATATGTATAGAATACGCGAATACGCATATACCATTTAGATCTATATGTTCTACTTTCGACCACAAGAAATTATTTTGCGATATCCTATTTTTTGCCGCTCACCCCATTGCAAGGAATGACTTTTTACGATTTAAAAATCAAATCTCTTCAGTTTGAAAAATACCAGTACGAAAAAATGACATCTGAAAAAATTCATGTTATCAAATATCACACATATAAAAACGAAAAATTCATACAGTGGCTCTGAAAATGTTAATCGTTGGAACTTAATTAAAGAATGTTTCATTTTTAATAAACCAAAGGTAAAATTTTCTTCTTGAAATTTCCGAAATAAATATGAAATTAACTATTAAAAATGTTCATGTCTGAAGTTGTAGGTGAATTAAAATTTTAAGAAGAAATAAAGATATATATATATATATATATATATATATATATATATATATATATATATATATATATATATATATATATATATACCCATGGTTATTTGCTTGTTAAATTATCAGTCCTTGTATAACTTGCCATGGCATATTCGGTTTTTATGACATATATATGAGGAAGTTGAATTTTAGAGAAATTGAGGAAATATTGAAGATGCCTATACTCAGTCACAATTTACCTTTAATTAAACTCAGAATAATTGATCTTATGATAATATATTAAAAAAATATATTTTTTATTTATACTTTTTTCAAATGGACAACTAATTAGAAACAAAGCATATATATGTCTCCAATATAATAAATAATACATAAAAATAAATCAATTCTAACTGTTTTATGTTCTTTTATGTTTTTAATTTTAATACTTTGTAGCTTTGTTTTCAATAACAGCCCTACGTTTCCCAGATGTTGACATTTTTCCAAAGGTATCGATTTTCATGTTTGCTGTACTACTTCGCTTAATTTATTCACATTTTTAATTTGTTTGTCTCATACAGTGGCGGCTTGTGAGGGAGGGCGTTGGGGCGCCACCCCTCCAGCATTTATAACAGTAAACAATTTTTCAGAGTAAAACACCATATTTTATTTCCGTGCAGTTTATTTCCTTTAAGATACTATTACAAATTAATATCTCCAAATGTAGAAGAACGTCTGTCGACCCATCACACCAAATAATGCGGATAAAAATTCCATCCCCTCGCCACAATTTTTACATCGTTGGACGGACGTTTACCTCCAACGACCGTACGCCACCGTCGTCTTTTCTCGCCGTAGGCGTTACATGTTTTGCTGATTGCCAAAATTCGGGGTGTTTAACTGCTTTCTAAAACATGCGGTTTGGACGTAGATTCCCTCCAACCGAGCGTATCGGTAATTAGTTTTAAACACTGATTTAACGGGTATGGAGCGTTTGATATGTCTCAAATGATGTCTTTGGATTAGTTGAGACATCTTCTGATGGTCCTCGGTATTTTTGTTTCTGGAGGAAGCTGTTTCTTGATTTGTACGGAAGTCATGAACGAATTCGTTTTAGGCATTCGGACAATTACTTTATCCATTCTTTGATGATTTGTTTTTTCGTGTGTCCAATGGTTTTTGTATTTTTTATTATATTAAGTAATTTAGCGCACCGAAAACCATTTTTTGGAACAGTTTAGGTGTTTAGCTATTTTTCTATAACTTCAACCTCGCTGCTTTAAAACAATATTTATCTTGCGTGTGGAAGAATCACAGCTTCTTTTTTACCCATTTTATATAATGCGGTAATAATGTAGTGCAACAAAATGTAAAAAGAATTTCTGCAACTAAGCAGATTTAAAATTTACTGAACGCTGAACGCTAACTATATAGCCAGTTTTATTATCACTAACTTTTATTCATGCTTTGCCTTCTTTGCATTTTTCGTCTGAGAACAACAATAAACAAAATATGTATTGCTTATGAGAGAATTATATATAAAATCCACAAACAAGCGAACTATCTCTTTTTAAAAATTAATATTCATGAACATTCATTATTATAGTGTATATAAATATATATAAATATATATATATATATATATATATATATATATATATATATATATATATATATATATATATATATATATATATATATATATATATATATATATATATATATATATATATATATATATATATATATATATATATATATATATATATATATATACGCTATTTTTGATATACTATATACCTGACTTGAACACTTAAAAATGACGAGTGTCATCTCGTCGAAACGTTGTGAGAACCTAAGTGTTTCTAAGTTCTTAAAAAAAAGAATCTTTTAACAAAAAGAATCGCACCAACGTATGTACAGCAAGAAAAATGAGAAAAAAAAGAAAAACTAGAAAATATAATTTTTCACAGAATTAATGTTCTTCACCTTTTGGGAAAATTGTTAATTTAAGAACACTGTTGATGAGGTGCCTTGAAAAAAAGGTCGCCTGTCTCGTCTCTTATCTCAAAACATCCAATAAATCTTAAAAAAATATATCCAAAGCTCATAAAATTATAGAAATTACAAAAAATGACTGCAAATTGTTTCACAAAGCATTGAAAAATCTTGGAAAAAATAACAGTGTCAAGGTCAGACCGGTTTAAAACTTTTTAGAATTAATTAAATTATATAATGTATTTTTAAAAATAGTTTGTAGGAAAATTCGTTATCGTTATTTTTTTCTAATCTAATATTTAACAAAAATTTAGAAAAAAGAAATGTGGCGATAAAAATAGAGTCATAAACCAGTAAATATTGCTTTTTCACGTTTTGATGTTAATTTATCGAGACATTTTCATTTATTTCAAGCATTGAAATTCAAAAAATAAATGAAAGGAAACTTAATTTAATAATAATTTTGTTAGAAGGGTGCAGGTTTTAACATTGTGGAAAGAAGCAAAGCCACTAAGAGAAATTGCACGAATCGTCGGTCGTCCAAAAAAAAAAATGAGGTAAATACCTTAAGAAAACAACCAGTTCACGAAAACCGTGGGGCTAGAAAAAAAACGACACCTCATACTGAGAGGCATATTGTCCAAATTTCCAAAAACGACCCATTTAAATCGTCTACCGAAATTAAAAGTGAACTGGGATTAGAAATAAATTCAAGAACAATTCGACGAAGGTTTCAGGCAAGTAACTTACACGGTAGAGCAGCTAAAAAACTCCCTTTTTTATCCACCAAGCATGTAAAACAGCGTTTAAAATTTTCTCGAGATTAGTTAAATTGGTATGGTGAATAGGGAATCAAGAAATGGAGCAGTATTTTATAGAGCGATGAAACAAAAATAAATTTAATAGGTTGTGATTGTAGGCGATATGTTAGAAGACCACCCAAACAAGAATTATTACCAAAACATACTATTAAAACTGTAACGCATGGAGGCGGTAATAAAAATCCGTGGGCAGCTTTTTCATCATATGGTGTAGGACCAATTTACTGGATTAAAAATAAACATGAACCATATATATATATATATATATATATATATATATATATATATATATATATATATATATATATATATATATATATATATACATTAATATGGAGTCCAATTCAAAACATTAAATTCATAGATTTTTTAAATGAAATAAAAATAATATAAGAACATTTAAAATATCACTAAAGTAACTAATAAGTTGTAGTCCTATATAGAAAACTGAATTAAAATGCCTTAGATACAATTTCGTATTAAAAAACACATAAAACAGATCCTTCATTCCCTCTCTCATATTACGCAAGAAAATCAGGTTCAACAAGAAAATGGAATATCAAATATCGTGCGTTCATCTAGCAAAAATGTTTGCGTTTTTTTTCTGTGACAATACGGAAAAAAAAAGAAAACAATGAGAAAACAAAACAACACTTGGATCTGTTAATGCATCGTACATATAATAAGTAGCAGAAAATAGATCAGTATTATTATTTTTAGATGATACCTTCTTAAGGGTGATCCGAAATTGATTTGCGGTTGGTAAGTACAGTTTGATGCTATGTATGATTTTTCTGATTAGAAAACATGCAAAGCTATACGAAAGAATAGTTAGTTATTATTGTTAAAACTCATTATAAATTCGGTTAAAATTTCACGAAGATGGTACCAATTTTACTTGAAAAACTGCACAAATTAGTCTATGGTCCAAAGATTAATTTGAAAAATGTTATGACACTGGATCGGGATGCATGACCTCGTGAGTATAAACATGGGACAGGGTCCTGTAAAAATATTGTATGGTTGGAGAACGAAACACATTCGAAAACATCGACTCTACATCGACACAATTAGACATTTTGAGAAGCTCCTTCGGCGAATATTCATTCACTCAAAACCTCCACTTTACGTATACAAAATTCAACTGATGCAAAAGCCAGATCTTTCAGATCATTCTCACCGCCTGCAGTTTGACAGTTGGTTTTTAGAGCATCATGAAGTGGATGTTCAATTTGGTCAAAAAAATCATCTTCAGCGATGATTCACATGATTCACATGATTCACAATGCTTCACTAAAAATGATGGACGAGGCTTTGAGTATCGGCAAAAAAACGATTCGACTCATTCTTAATAAGGATTTGGGTTTGTTCCACAGAAGTTGACGGAGCAGCAGAAATCACTTCCTGCCAATCATTCCAGAGAGGTCGTTGCAGACGTCAGAAATGATCAAAACTTCCTGGAATCAATTTTTACGGGGAATGAAACATGGTGCTTTCAATAGGATCTCGAAACTAAGCGCCAAAAGGCGGAATGGAAGTCGAAAAACTCACCACAGGCAAAATAAACACAAAAAACTTCTTCAAAAATCAGGACAATCTTCATTGTTTTCTTCGATAGCAAAGGCATCATCTACAAAGAGTTCGATCCAATTGGTCAAACTGTCACTGGGCAGTACTACTTAGAATTATTGATGCACATAATTTGTCCTATGTGGCCTAAATATCTCGATCCAGACAACTGGAGTTTGTTGCACGATAATGCGCTAAGTTACACATCGTTAATTGTGCGTCAATTTTTGGTCCCAAACCAAGTCTGTGTGATCAACCACCCACCGTATTCACCAGATTTAGCCCCTTGTGTCTTCTCCTTGTTCTTAAACTTGCAAGAGTGCTTTTTGAAGACATTCAGACCATCCAAACAGCTTAGACGCGTGCTTTGGAAGCTATTCTACAAAATGAACTGGAGCACGCATTTGAATCACTATTAAATTGATGTAATAAATGCACTGAATCGAGAGGAGAATACTTCGAATAATAATTCATAAAAAATGCCATGTATATCGTTTTAATCACATTCTGTCAGACCAGTACTGATACTTAATGGACGCACTTTGCACATACTCCTGGTTAAATTAAAGGTCAGCTAATTTCTTCGCAAAAACCAATGATTCGTTAACGTTTTTATGTTGAATAAATACACAAGGTTATATAAAAAAAAACGTATTTATTTTATTTATTAATTTATTTACCGAAATTATATCATGGCCGAAATTTGAAATTTTAATCAAAACTGTTGGCCAATTTAGATTAATTTAAAATGAAAATGAAGTAAAATAAAATAAATTTAAAATGTTATTGTTAATAGTCAATAGTTGTCCCTTCGTTTGTCAATAACTTTAATAGTAATCGAGTTAATTTCATTCATTTTTAAAAGTTAGACTCCTATATACTAAAATTCTGCATTCCTTTTCACAAATCTACATCTGCATTGCAAGCTCCTTTTCTGTAGACTTGTTCGGAGATGCACTGGCAATAACATTTGAAATGATTTAGGCGAAAACAGTGCAAGGGCCGCTCAACAACTTGTAAACTCAACCCTACAAGTTCATATTTCGTTTGTCTTGAAAAGGAAGTTAAAAATGTTCAAATACATTTTACCGAGAATTCTCAAGTACTTTAGCGATAAGCCGGGGAAGTACCGAAATTGGTTTCATATTAAATTTTTGCTATTTACTGTAGTGGATATTTCATATATACGAGCGACCCCTATCGGAAGTTCGCCATCTTTCATCTTTCAGTTTCAAAATGATTTTCATGAAAAATAAGCCTACTGAACGGTGTCGTTTAACAAGCAACATTTTAGGCACTGTCCATTTTCGCCTTTTAACTGGAAAAAATGCTGTTTTGTTTAGTTTCTTACAGCTACCTGTCAAAAGTGGTTCCAGCAATTCTCAACTGGCAATTTTAACTTAAACGATACAGAACGCGTCGGGAACAGCAAAAAAAGTGGAGATTGGGGAAATGAAATCACTGCTGAAAATAAGTCATTGTCATACACTGCTAGAGAGAATCATTTGACCCCAGTTAAAAGAATTGCTCTTCAGATTCAAGAAAAAGAACTTTTAACAAAAGATTGTGCTCTGTAACGAAAAGTGGATCCTCTACAATAATCCAAAGAGACGAAAACCTTTCGTTAACCCTTGTGAGCCATCACCAGGTGAGCCTAGTACCTTAAAACCAAATATCCATGTCAAAAAGGTGTTGCTATATAGAATCAGCTAGATGTCGCGTATTATGACTTGCTCCAATCTGGTCAAATGATGACTGCTGACCTTTATCACTAACAACTGATTCATATTAGTAACATTATGGATACATTCTCCAGATTTGGTCCCTTCACAGTTTCATCTCTTCCGATCCCTGCAGCATCATTTGGTTGATAGGTGCTTAACATCTCTTGAGGAAGTCGAAGTTACTGACTCAGTAACTTTTTCTCATCAAAACTACCAATTTTTAAATAAAAAACCAAGATTAATATCTAAATTTCCACTATATTTAAAACTTGTACGTATGACAATTGTTTCGACACACAGTGTCTTTTTCAAATTGAATGAATGCAAATTGAAAAAGACACTGTGTGTCGAAACAATTGTCATAAGTATTATACGTCTGGAATTCGACAGTCGCCTAAAAGGCAAAGAAAGTGAGGGAGATGACTTTAAAGATTAAGTTTACATTACTTTTTTCATAAATAAATGTCAAAGTTAATCAAAAAAGACCAAGAATTGAATTGAGGATCTGTGTTTCATAATCGACTGAGTATATAATAAAATATTATATAATATCAAGCTTGCAGAGGAAAATTATATGTGTTATAAATGAAAAATACAACCATGCAACCTCTTCATTTGCAATTTTTCTTTGAAAATACGGAAAAAATTACACAAAATGATGCACGAGAAAGCATTTTTTTCTATTATCGTCCACAAAACAAACAACAAATAAGTAGACCAGCACGATTATCAAATAGCGTTATTCTTACGTATATTCTTAAATAATCAGCCATATTACTATCCTACTTTCGTACTATTACATAACAATTGTAAATCTCATTGGGTCAATGTCGCAACGAACCGGCGAAGAAAGTACCTCGAACTACGTGTTGGCTTCCTTTTCTCAGACACGCCACATGTCTCCGGATTCTTGCGGTTTTGCCTCGTTTATTTTTTTACAATCTAAATTGTGTCCTCATAGTTTTGGTTGAATTTGAATTTTAATTCATAGAAATAAAAATAGAAAATGTTGAAACAGGATGAAACATTTGGAAAGTTTAAATTATTTTATTTGGAAACATTATCACTTAAAATGATAATGTGTTTGGTGCATCTATGATAAAAAGCTTCTATGCGTTTAGAAACAGTCTCTCATTTCAATTCTGAATAAAAACCACTTCAGATTTATATTAATAAATACTGAACGAAACAAAAAATATTACTATGATTACAAAGTACGGTAATTTTTGTTTTAAGAATTGGCGCGCTTTACATATCGATACAACAATTTACTTTATAAGTTAGTATGACTGTCCTTGACATCTAACAGAAGTTTCATATTGATTGGCTCGTTAAGTTAGAAATTAAAGTATTCTGTAATTGTTAAACATTTTTGTGTAAAAAATTTGCATTATATTTTGTCTAAAAAACAAATGTTAAGAAAGTTTTACGACGATGATTGAGGATGAACTTCGTTCAGGAAGATATTCCACGTCAATCAGTGAAGAAAACATTATCAAAATCAAGAATCTTGGTCTTGATAATTCTGAGTAAACGCCGATTAGAGAAAACACGTTCAGATGTGTACAAAACAATTCATGGATTTTGCATCAAGATGCAAAAAATATGATGAATTGATGCTAAAAATCAAACAAATGCCGTTGATCACCATGCACCATATTCACCAGATATGGCATCGAGTGACTTTTTCCTATACTCACAATTGAAGAAAGCCCTTCGTGGACGGTATTTTGATTTCACATACGTCATTTAAGAGAGTTTGCTGACCAATTTGAAGAAAATACGAAGAAAATATGAAGAATACGAAAAAATTAAACTGACCCACTGGAAAAAGTAGTGAAAGAGGATTACTTCGAAGGAGACATAATAAATATAGATGAAAAATTAAATACGAACAAATTTTTAATAAACTGTCAAAATTGTAAAAATCGTCAAACTCAAGGCTGTATCCGCAACTTAATTAAAAATGTTGAAGACAATGATTCTGTTTTGGATCGCCTAACATATTCGTGAAGCACTTTCACGTCTAAACATTGTTGCTGCACTCAAAAGTATTGCCGAAGAGCCGGAAATGCCAATTCTAAAAAAAATGTAGGAATTTTTCTTTCATACGGCTCTTTATACAGAATTTTGCATTTAAAATTTCACTTACACCCATATAAAATCCAGCTTGATTGATGATAAAATCATTAATGATTTTTTCATGAAAAATCATGATCAACATTGAAGCAAATTTTCACCTCACTGGAAGTTAATATGTAAAACTGCCTTATTTAGGGTACGAAAAACCCACACCTGATGCAAAAAATGTCATTATAGTCTACGGAATCCGCTATAGACAAATTATAACTGGCTTCTGCTATATAGCTCGTAAAAGAATGGCTCCATTTAGTTTAATTTCCAGATTTGGTAAATTCAATTGGTCACCAAAATCGTGCGACTTGACAATGTTTTTTTTTTTGTGGGAATACGTTAAAGGACGCGTCTATGCCAACAATCCGTAAACTCTTAGGGTATTTAAGGACAACATCCGTAACGTCATGGCCCAGATTCATCAAAAATATGGGAAATGAGCACGTGAGCTCTCAAGGAGGCCATTTGAATCACAGAAACTGTGATTCATGTGTAATTGCATAACCATACAAATTATCGACTGAAATATATTACAACAAGTTAATGGTATGTGTATTTCATTTAGAAAACAAATTTGTACCAGAATTTGAATAAGATTGAATTGAAAGATCACACACGTATTCAATAACGACATCATGTTGTTAAGATGAATTCCTACAACTCGCACCCCTCCACCCATAGGTTCTGTAACCACGCACTCACGTGTATCTCATCTCATTGGTCAAGAACTAGTGATAACCTCATCGAATCACAACTGAACCTCATTAGTCAGGTGATGATGTTATCGCTTCATAATTTATATAATATCGGCGATAAATAACGCTAGGCGATAAAATTCGCCGAGAATATCCGCTTAGAACCACGTATAATATAATTCTAATTCGGAGGGGACAGGGACAGTTAGAACCTAAAATTGGTGTATATTAAGCAGGTTTTCAACCGGGCAGATCCTGCCCTGAACAGATCCTGAATCCAAAGTTGATCCTAAGAGATCAAAAACTGTACAATAAAAATCTCGTCTGTACATTTGTGGATTTCAAAAAAGCATATGATCCTATTGACCGCGAATCTTTATTCCGAATCTTGAAAGAACAAGGACTAGATCTGAAAACGCTGGCAATTATTAAAGCAACATTAACTAACACAAGGTCAAAAGTTAAATTCATGGGTGACATCTCAGAGCCCTTCGAAATTAAAACGGGAATGAGACAAGGGGATGGACTCTTGTCACTCTTATTTCTATATGTGTTCGTGTTCTATAAAAAGTAATACAGGAGTGGCGTGAAAAAAAGTCGGTCCTGAATATTGACCAGTCCATTAAACTGGGGAGAACCAACATCAAAATTGATTGTCTGGCGTTTGATGATGATCTAGCAATTTTGGCTCAGTATGCATTAATGGCACAGAAACAGATTGATATCCTAAAAAAACAGCAGAAAAGGTAGGACTCCAAATTTCCTTTGAAAAGACCCAATATATGACCTGCAACACACTAAGAACACCATTTCTAAAAACAAAATATGGTAACGATCAGACGAGTCTCTCAATTCAAATATTTGGGTGAAATAATCATGGAAAATGGGTTGGAAAAAACGACCAATAAGGGTAGATGTGAAAAAATGAAAACTGCATTGAGATTTACACAAAATATTTACAACAAAAAATGCATATCTAAAAACACAAAACTGAGATATTACAACACAGTTATTAAGCTAGAATACCTATATGGGGCAGAAACGCTCATTTTGAATAGAAAGAGAGACATCGAGGACATTTATTGAAAAGAAAGAAAGAAAAATAAAAAAAAATTATTTTCAAGCCAAATAGTTCCCCAGCCCTTTGCAATTCTTGTACGTGTCTTTGCTACAGCTCATCTGGGTCTTGTGAAAGAAGAACGATATCATCTGCGAATCTAAGATGATTTAAGTACACACCATTAATCCTTATTCCATCTTGTTCCCAATCCAGCTTACGGAACACTTCTTCCAGGCAGGCTGAGAAAAAAAGAGGCGATATTGCGTCCCCCTGCTGTACGCCCCGATCTACATTTATTCCCACCTCAAGATCGTCATATATATACACACAAAAACAACATGTGCCTCAAGGCGATCTAAGTTAATTTTTTGATAAAATCGTAGTTTTTTGTAAGTATCTCCTCAAATATACAGATTTGAGAAAAATATATAGAAGCAATTTGGTAAGAAATTAAATTCTCTACAAAAAAAGATCCTTGCCATTTTTTTCATAAAATTCATATTTCACTAACTCGATATAGCCATATATCTCCATAAATATAAATTTTATGAAGAAAATGGAAATGATCTTTTTTGTAGAGAATTTAATTTTCTACAATATTACTTCTATATATTTTTCTCAAATCCGTATACTTTAAGATATTTACAAAAAAAACTATGATTTTATCAAAAAATGAATTTAGATCGTCTTGAGCCACGTGTTATTTTTGTAAAAAAAAAATCTCCCCTATTTTTTCATCCAGAGGAAGATTTTTTTTGGAGCGTCGGAAAAAAATTAATTTTTAACGACCACCCTAATATATATATATATATATATATATATATATATATATATATATATATATATATATATTATTTTTTTTTTATTTATTGGGATTTTCGGTCAGTGTAAATAAGTTTTAATTTTGTATTGTTTTATTTACGTTTCGATTCTACAACGAACCATCATCAAAATACTTCTAAAATAAAAATTACTTTTATATAAAAAAAAAAAGAAAATACAAACTTGCATTTAAAAACCTACCAATATCAATTAAACAATTAATTTTTTGAATTTTTTAAGTAATATGTGTCAATTTTTTATAAAATTTTTAAATGACATATTTGACTTTTGACATATTTAACAATTATTCCACCTTTTTTGTTTTTTATTATAACCTAATTGTTTTGAATTTTTTATGTGGAATGATATTAGATGCAATTGTAGAATCGAAACGTAAATAAAACAATGGAAAATTAAAACTTATTTACACTGACCGAAAATCCCAATAAATAAAAAAATAATAATAATACTAAACGGTCACGAAAATATATGTAATATATATATATATATATATATATATATATATATATATATATATATATATATATATATATATATATATATATATATATATATATATATATATATATATATATATATATATATGTATACATATATTGACATAAATGCGCTATTGCCACATATTTTTTGTGGAACCGCCTGTTAATAATAACGAAGTCAGTTCGTTACTTTTTATAAATAGATAATAATTTATTTAAATGATACACTTGGAATATTAAAAACCTACAAGTGTATCATTTAAAATCCAAGTATATTTAAAATATTTCACAAGGAACCAACTGCGGAGTATATAAACATCAATATTTTTTTAATAATTATAAAGTTTGTTTTAGTATTGTAGATAAAAATTTCTGTGAATTTAATTAAGTATCGCTGGTGCTTCCTTAATATTACCATTTTCATGAAATTACGCATACAGGAAACTTTTCTTGCAAGAAATCGATTGTCTGCGGAGATGTGCGACATTTACATTGCAACAGCGGTACGTTTCAAAGTTTCGGCACTCTTATTGGAAAATGTTTATTATATTTACCAAATATAGCATCTTTATTAAAATCTATCAAACAATTCGTCACGTACCATATATAGTTGTTAAAAGATATTAAGTTTACTAGACGAAACAACAGTTGAATCACTAAAGTAATGCTTCAAAATGTCAGTCGGTGTCGACATGATCATAAAAACATAACTAAGAGGATACTTCTAGTCCAACCTCTAGCCAACAGGCAATATCGTTATTTATAATAAAAAGTTTTTGTCGAAATTACCGAGTATTAGTCTGTTATGGACAACTGACCTACTTATTAATTTATTTCTTTGAAGTGGGTAATTTGGATGGTTACATAAAAAGGAAATGCGGTTTATTTAGAAACACAGCTTTTTAGAATGTTGTTACATACACGAATTAATTAGAAGAAAAAGTCACTAATAAAAATATGCTTAATCAATTATAAATATAAACATCTAGTCTAATTTTCTTGAAGGTCGGCTGGTAAAAACCCAGACTATGCAGTTATAATATAATATTATCTATTACTGGGGTGTTATGAAAATTTAGCTGGCCATTCGTGGTTATTATATGACTATTACTTATGAATTTTTTCATTTCTAATAGTTCTAGTATATCCAATTTTTTACATTTCTTTTATGAGTTTAACATTGTTTACATCTATAAAATAATATATACAAATTTCAGATAACAAAAGTGAGACAGGAGATCCCATTGGAAGACCGAGTTTTTGTTGAGTTTCATTGCAAGTTTCATTGTTATATTGAAAATAATGTTCTAGACAAACTAATATTACTGTTTTTAGTTCAATTTTTAATTTTCTTCTATGTCTGCAATGTCTATAAATCTTTTGAATTGTGATTAAATAATTAATTCACTGGTATAGAAGCAAAGAGGCTTTTTACATCAAATGAGACTAAATTTGCGTTATTCCTTAATGTAATGTATATAGTTGTCGTATAAATGAATTTTCAATCAAATATTGTCTACCCCATTTACCTATATAAATCTAAAAATTCAATAAATTTACAAAAACTTAATAAAAACCAAAAAACTAACTCCAACTATCATTATTAAATAATTTGAGAAAACAGGCAATATATATATATATATATATATATATATATATATATATATATATATATATATATATATATATATATATATATATATATATATATATCAAATTAAATACAATTTATCAATACAGATAACGAGGAAAAGTACCACGAACCCAAACTCATAAAAATCTCATAAATCCTAACATTAAAGACAACGAAATATACCTGATTGCCCCTGCTAAAAACAAAATTCTCCAAATTATAATCTAAAATGAAAACTATTTAAAATGATTTCGAAAATGTTATTTTTAATTAAAAAAAGCCCCTAATCAATAATGTATCACACTGGCATAGATACGTAGATGATGATTTTTGTATTTGGAATGATATGGAAAGAAATTTACGCAAGTTTTTAGGATATTTGAATTCCATAAACAAAAATATTCAATTGACTATGCAGATTGTACTTAATGATAAAATTAATTTCTTAAACATAAAGATAAAGAAACTATCTAATAAATAACAATTTGCTATCTACAGAAATCCGACTACAACAGAACACAATTATACACTTTAGTTCTAAACAATCTTGGCAAGTCGAATTATCTCTTTTTCACAATTTTCACAGTTCCATATATAGGATAGTTAACTCGCCTCTAAACAAAGATAATTTTAATAAATAATTCAGTATCATTAGACAGATAGCGAAAAATAACGGTTACATATAGGGATTAACAAACAAATTGTTATAAAATAAACAAAAGTTGCGATTTACCGAAATCCGAGTACAACAGAACACAATTATACACTTTAGTTCTAAACAATCTTGGCAAGTCGAATTATCTCTTTTTCACAGTTTTCACAGTTCCACATATAGGTTAGTTAGCTTTAATAAGTTAGCTTTATAGTTAAGCTTAAATAGTTAGCTATAGTTATAAGTTAAGCTTTAATAGTTAGCTTTAGTAAATTTGCTATTTACAGAAATCCGACTACAACGAAACACGGTTATACACTTTAGTTCTAAACAATCTTGGCAAGTCGAATTATCTCCTTTTCACAGTCTAATATATAGCTTAGTTAGTTTTCCTCTAAACAAAGAATTTAAATAAATAATTCAGTATCATTAAACAGATAGCGGAAAACAACGGTTATAAAGAGGGATTAATAAATAAATTGTTAAAAAATAAACAAAGAAAGTTAAATTTACAAGAATTCTACAGTATTAAAAACCGAAACACTTATAAACTGAGTAATATTGTTTTCAAAAATACAAAACTAGGATGTAAGACCATTTGTGTAAACAAACAAAATTTAGGCATAATGTTAGTCAATAATAAAGACGAAGCGAATAGTTTTAATAAATCAGATCTATATAAAATTAACTGTAAAGATTGTGAAGCGATAAATATAATATATATATATATATATATATATATATATATATATATATATATATATATATATATATATATATATATATATATATATATATATATATATATATATATATATATATATATCATCATCATCATCATCATTCAGTCATTGTCGATCCTCTGCACGATGAAGGCCTCCCCAGCATGCCTCCAATTCGCAAGATACTGAGCCCTTCTCTGTCATTTGAGTCCAATATTCTTGATGATGTCATCCGTCCATCGCGTTTTCGGCTTTCTTCGCGGGCATTTATGATCAAGCGGTATCCATTCCAGACTTGCTTTGGTCCATCTGTCGTCGCATCGTTTCGCTATATGACCTGCTGTTTCAATTATTTCGCCTTTCCAATGATGTCACATACATTTGTTTGTTCTCTGATCCATATGGAGGTATGTCTGTCCCGCTTTGTAATGCCAAGCATACACCTTTCCATTCCCTTCTGTGCAACCCGAAGCTTTTGAACTGACTGTGATGTGAGTGTCCATGTTTCACTTCCATATGTCAAAACAGGCAGCACGCACTGATTAAAAACCTTTCTCTTCAGACAAAGTGGGAGTTTGCTCTTAAATACTATATTAAGCCGGCTGCGTGCCAGCCACACTTAACCCACCGTTTCACCTCCCGAGTGGTATCACCCTCCATTGATTTGCCCAAGAAATATGTAATGGTCCACAACCTCTAAATCACTTCCTAAAATAGAAATTCTTCTGTTGACAGCAAATTTGTTAAACATAATCTGACTCTTTTTTATGTTTTCAAACCCAATGGTTCTCCGCCCCTATGCAGTTCTCGTGTGTTCTTGTAGCTCATCTGGGTCTTCTGAAAAGGAGAACGATATCATCCGCGAATCTAAGATGGCTTAGATATGCACCATTGATTTTTATTCCCTGCTGTTTCCAATCCAGATTACGAAATACCTTTTCAAGGCAGGCTGAGAAAAGAACAGGCGAGATTGAGTTACCCTGCCGTACACCACGTTCTACGTTGATTTTAACTTCAAAGTCATCCATGTGAACTGTAGCTTCCTCATACATGGATCTCAGTAGGTTCACATAGGCTCTGTCTTTCCCTTGGTTAAACAATGCATCCATTATGGCCTGCGTTGATACTGTTGATATATATATATATATATATATATATATATATATATATATATATATATATATATATATATATATATATATATATATATATATATATATATATATATATATATATATATATATATATCAGTTAAAGTTAAAGTTATATAGAATAAACTATAAAAGAAATATTATAAAGAAATTACAAAAAAGATATCTTAATTGGCATAAAAAGCACTGGATTTATTGAAACACATGGTATTGAAAACAATCATTTTATAGATGTAAACTATGCTAAACTATTACACTCTCAAAAGAAAAGTAAAATATTAGACCTACAACAACAATTAGAAATATAAAATCCTTAAGAAATAGTCATATAATAACCACGAATGACCAACTAAATTTCCAAAACACCCCAATAACAGATATTATTATATTGTAACTGAGTAATAGAAGAAAATTAAATTTCCAATTCCTTAAATTCCAAATTCCCAATCCCAAATTTACGTATTAATGAAGAATTCAATCCCCATAACACTTTGAGTACAGTGAACCATAGATAGCAATAGTAAGATCAAAGTATGGGTGTGCTTTTCATATAAAATAGTAGGTCCAATATTTTGGATAAAAGCAATTGTGACAAAAGAAATTTACTTAGGAATTTTAGAGGCAATTATGTTATCCTACGCTGAAGAGAATATGCATTTACAGTGGGTCTACCAACAAGATAATGATCCCAAATATATGGTTTATGTGGTAAAGCAGTGGTAAAACAAGAAATATATTAAAGTGTTTCCCTCAAGAATTAAGTAAGAATTTCCCTCACAGTCCTCGATTGAAATCCACTCGAGAACCTTAGGAGAATGTTAAAACGACATCTTGCTGTTAACAAATAGGAAATAAGAAGATACTGTGGCAAGAAATTCAGACAGCTTGGTTTTGTCTATCGGTAATTAAGAATAAGGGTCATGCTACATGCGTACTAAGCTTCGATAATTATATAGACCAAACAGTTTTAGAGAATTACACTTTTTAGGTTTTTTATTTATAATTAAAATTACTCATCCAGTATACTTAGCCTAAGGTACTGGACGGGTCACGGGTGGTGGATAGTGAAAGTTCCATTAGATATTAATGGACAGCTGCGAATATCCCAAAATAAGCAGCCCCGAACCAAGGCAAAAAGAAAACTAAATCCACTTAGCGTCTGACTTGTATCAAGCGGCTGAGTGGTCAGCGTCTGTTCACCAGTGGTGCCGCTGATATTTAAATTCTGGAACTAACCCCTCCAGTCTTAACCTCTGAACCGTCATGGTTCAAACCTTTAATTCAAAGTACAAGATGAAGCGTTCTAGTAATTACAAAATTATCCCAGGAGGTAGACAATCATCTGCCAGCTTTGCTGGTACAACCGGACTTTCGGATTCTGGGGCGTCCGGGCTTAAACGCAAAATCTTTCAGAGGGAGTCGAAGACCACTGGCCAACGTCTGAAACCGAAAATAAAAACTTTCTTTGGAACGGTAAATATCAATTCTCTCCTGCGTCCAGGAAAACTACATGAATTGGGGCGAACATTAAATCAGCAAAAAATCCAAATTTTAGCTTTGCAAGAAACCAGATAGATGATAACACCTGGGAATTCGGCAACTACAGACTTTTTAAAAGTAAAACGGACAAAAGAATACTCAAAAATACACCACATCTCGGTGTTGCTTTCGCTGTCTCAAGAAACATTCTTGATTCTATAACAAATGTCCAACCAGTAAATAATCGACTTATGACACTATCCCTCAAGTGTGCTAACAAAAACTATACATTAATCAATGCACACCTCCCAGTTAACGAAGAAAATAAATCTAATCCTGAAAAAGTAAATAAGTCTTGGGAAATTCTGGAAAAGACTATCTCTAAAATTCCCTCTAACCATTGAAAAATCCTATTGGGTGATTTCAACGCCCAACTAGGGAAAGACAAAAGTACAGGAAAACAGTCGGCAGTTTTCCCGCTCATAAATGGACTAACCATAATGGTAGAAGATTGGTTGAACTATGTTCGCAGTTTAATCTAAAAATAATGTCAACCCATTTTAAGAAGAAAATAACAAAACAAAAGACCTGGAGGTGCCCAAACACGTACATGGGTGAATTTCAAATTGACCATGTTGGCATTTCGTACCCCAATTATAAAGAGATTTTGAATGTTCAAGTCAGGAAAGGAGCAAATATAGACACGGATCACTACTTGACTAGAATCAAACTTAGCTTAAAACCTCGAAAACTTATTCAAAAGGGGCTGCTAATACCAAAGTTTGACCCAACGAAAATAAAACCAGCCCTAACAGAACCAGCTTGATAAACAACCTGCACAGAACTAGCAAAAATTAAAACAAAAAATTATTAAAACAGCCTTAAAGTTGGTCCCATTACAAAAACGTAGAAAACATCCGTGGTGGGATGAAGTTTGCGAGCAAGCAGTATTAAGCCGAAGTAAAGCATTCAAAGATTGGAACAGTCAAAAAATAGCAATAAACTATAACATCTTTTTGGAAGTAAGAAAAAAAACATCGAAGCTAATTAGACAAACTAAAAGAAAATATGAAAACAACCAACTTAATGAAATAGAAAAAGATTTCCAAAAAAATAACACCCGAAACTTTTACAAAACATTTAAAACTAAATTAACAGGCTATCAACCGCAGAGCCTATGCTTTCAAAAGGAAAACGGACAATTAGCTCTAAATAACCAAGACAATTGCAAAGAACTTGGGAAATATTTTGGACAAATACTAAACTGTCCTGAGCCCTTAAACAAATTACCAACACTAAACCCTAAACAAACAAACCCAGATTCATTACCAGAATGAAGAAGAAATAATTAGGCAAATCAAGCGGCTTAAAAATAACAAAGCTTCTGGTGAAGATGGAATCACTGCTGAACTTTTGAAATCCGCTGGTCCAGGTACAATCAAGTAAATAACCAAAATTCTACAAGAAGTTTGGCGAACCGAACGGATTCCGGAAGACTGGAAAGATGCTCTAATCCATCCACTACATAAGAAAGGAGATAGAACGGATGTAAACAACTATAGAGGAATATCTTTTCTCCCAGTTTGTTACAAGATTCTATCTCAATCTCTACTAGACAGATCACAGGGACAGTTAGAACCGAACATTGGTGAATATCAAGCAGGTTTTCGACCGGGCAGATCCTGCCCTGAACAGATCCTGAATCTAAAGTTGATTCTAAGACATCAAAAACTGTATAATAAAAATCTCGTCTGTACATTTGTGGATTTCAAAAAAGCATATGATTCTATTGACCGCGAATCTTTATTCCGAATCTTGAAAGAACAGGAACTAGATCTGAAAACGCTGGCAATTATTAAAGCAACGTTAACTAACACGAGGTCAAAAGTTAAATTCATGGGTGACATCTCAGAGCCCTTCGAAATTAAAACTGGTGTGAGACAAGGGGATGGACTCTCGCCATTCTTATTTAACTGTGTTCTAGAAAAAGTAATACAGAAGTGGCGTGAAAAAAAGTCGGCACTGCATATTGACCAGCCCATTAAACTTGGGAGAACCAACATCAAAATTGATTGTCTGGCATTTGCTGATGATCTAGCAATTTTAGCTCAAGATGTATTAACGGCACAGAAACAGATTGAAATCCTAAAAGAAATAGCAGAAAAGGTAGGACTCTAAATTTCCTTTGAAAAGACACAATACATGACCTGCAACAGACTAAGAACACCATTTCTAAGAACAAAATATGGTAACATCAGACGAGTCTCTCAATTCAAATATTTGGGTGAAATAATCATGGAAAATGGGTTGGAAAAAGCGGCCAATAAGGATAGATGTCAAAAAATGGAAACGGCATTGAGACTTACACAAAATATTTACAACAAAAAATACCTATCTAAAAACACAAAACTGAGACATTACAACACGGTTATTAAACCAGAATGTCTATATGCTGCAGAAACGCTCATTTTGAATAGAAAGAGGGACATCGAGGACATTGAAAAGAAGGAAAGACAAATCATGAGAAAAATCCTAGGCCCCAAACAAATAAATAGTACAACATATCGACTTCGAGAAAACCAAGAAATCCAACAATACACAGATATACATAGCGATATGAGAAAAAGAAGAGTTAAGTTTTACGGACACATCAAACGGATGAATCCGAGTAGGCTAACTAGACAAATAGTCGAATTTTATGAAAATAGGAGTAGAGCTAAAGTAGAAATAATTAAATGGATTGCGGCAATTAAAGAGGACCTAAGATCAGCAAATATTACACAAAGTGAAATTCAGGATAGAGGCTGTTTCAGACACAAGGTTAACGTTTGGAAGGTTGGCCAGAGAGAAAAATGTAGGAAGACTGGAACAACTTGGTCTGACGAAAGGAAAAAAGCTCATAGCGGAAGAATGAAATTAGTATGGGCTCAAAGGAAGGCTAACAACAACAAACGCCTCTAATTGTACTTCGCGTGGTCCACCAGGGCCCATACGTGAATAATAATAATAATAATAAAATTACTAATATTTTTTTGACCACCTATTTTTTTCTAAAATATCTCAACGTATAATAATGAATAAAGCAATTGTTTATATTCAGTCTAATACGATGCATGCCTTTAAATGCTCGGTAAATTCGTTCTGGAAAATTAATATTGTCTACGAAACAACGAAAAAATTAGTTTAAGTAAAATATATTAGTATGGCTCCACCACTCTTATTTTAGTGGCCATCATTGTTATCTTATTATATTATAATCAAAATCATTATTATATTATATTATATTATATTGTAATCAAAAATTAAGGTGACTAAAAAATGGTTTTCCTCAAAGTAATTCCATCTCAGTGTAATACACATATTTTTACATTTTTCTAGTCATCGAAATAGTTTTCATATTCTACTTTTAGTTTTTTTTTAATGGAACATAAACTGGGTCATCCTCGAGTACAGTACAATAAAACATGTATATCCAGTCAGAAATTTCATACAGGCAAGGCAAATGTATATTGGTAATGGCAATTAGATATTGCTCGCTCTTATGCAATAGGAAAAATAGAGTTGTTAAATATAAACGTGATTGGGCAAGCATCGAAGGTGAAGTGCACAGTGGACCTACAAAAAATGTCACCACATCAAAAATTATGAACCAAATACTTTTTATCGTTTTAAAGGATAAGCGAAAAAACTGTGTTCAAAATGAATGCCTCATTTGATTTCTTCTTGCTATAAAAAGGCGTTCGAATTCAAACTTCACAGTAATATTTGGATTGTTTTAACCAAAATATTGGCGATTAACAAGTGTCCCTATAAGATTCAAATTGTTCAAGACCTGTTGTCTGCAAGAATAAGTGATAAGAATCCTGTAATGCCATCATAAACTACTTCACTTCATAATTTTCATTTTCATGCAGAATTTATTAAGTTTACAAATACATTTTGATCTTTTTTTACATAAAATTTATATTTATTTAAACAAAACCAATACACATGTTAGTCGTGAAAATAATCTCCATCACTTTCGATACATTTCTGCCATTTCTCGGGCTGGTTAAACCCTGCTCGGAAAACCGATTTGCGGTTTTGATTTCATAAATTCGGTAATAAAATTTTGGACCTCTTCGATTGTGCGAAACTGCGTATCAACAAGATAGTGTTGCAGAGAACGAAAGAGGTGGAAATCTGAAGGGGCCATATCTGGAGAATAGGCAGCATGCGGGAGAACTTCCCAGCCCGAAGTATCGGTAAGTTTTTTGGATACTGCCGCTGCATGGGGCAGTGCGTTACCGTCCAAGAGCATCACCTGCCGAGTTCCCTTGCCAGTATATGGTCGTTTTCGTTCGATTTCGTCGCTTAAATGAATCAATTATTCTTGATAATGCTCAGAACAGTTTACAGTTTTTCGGGCAACTCAAAGTATAGCACACCTTTCATATCCCACCAAACATAAAGCGATACTTTTTTCGCATGAATATTCGACTTTGCAGTTCACTGTTTATCCCCGTTTAGTGTTACCCGTTACTGTTTATCCCCGGAATAAACCCATGTTTTTCTCTTTTTATGGTTATCCCAATATAACCCAATTATCATCACCTCACGATTTTAAACAGAAAATCCTCCTGTCTAAATCTTGACAACAGGCAAACTGCTATGTCGTAGCGTCTCACTTTATTTTCTGAGCTAATTTAGCTAATTTTTTGCTGTTCCCAAATGATGTTGATCGGAAAGATCGAAATTACCCTTCCGAAACTTTCGGTACCATCTTTTGCATGCACTCTCAGACACCGAATTTTTCCCCAAAGCAAAGCAAATCATTTCTATCGTCTAGAAAATACTTCTATTTAATTGAAAAGCGAACAGAATACAGTGCCTGACGTTGTCGGATGATATCATGCTCACTTGATGACATTTGTGAGTTTATGTCATGTAGCGAAGTTTTCATATGATAATATGCATTTTTTTATGTTAATGATTGGAAAAATATTTGAACTTATCATAAAGATATAGTTTGTGAACTGAAAATGGAGAATTGACTCACTTTATTGTTACTGTATAACTGTTGGTGACTTTATAACTTACCGTATTTCATAAGTAAATCTGCAAATTTGTTTGAGATAAAACGATGAAGCTTAATTAATTTCATGAAATGACTGCGATGAACTTACAATTGAATCACAATTCAACTGAAAATAAACGACTGAATCAATTTTTCGTCACTGTGTAACTGATTGACTTGATTCAGAATTTGACCAGAATTTCAGATTTTTTTTAATTGAAAACATTCGGGAGCATAACTAATAAAACAAAAAAAATTATGTCGTTCCTATCGTCAGATATGATTGAGAGTGTATACAAAAATTATGATTATTGCAGTTTATCCGAATTTTCCGACTTTTTTTTGTAATTATTTCGAGTTTGTTTTTCTGACAACTTTTCCAAGACCATAAGGAGCAAAACAAAAAAAGAATTACGCATATCCATCGTTCGAATCGTAAGTTATGGTCTCGAGTTTATATTAAAAGTGAGTTATATTAAAATTCAATAGAAAAAAAGCAGTTTTTCCCGAATTTTCTAATTTTCCGGACTATTTCAATTTTTGTTTTCCCAAAAACCTTATTCGGACTATTACGAACATTAAAAAAAAATGGCCAAATTCAACCAACGAACAGCATTTCATTTTTATTTATAAGATAAAGGTAAAGGTAAAGTGTTAGGGTTAGAGGCTCATCAGCAACTGGGCTATTTAGCGACTGGACCTACAGCTTAACGTGGGTTCCGAACCACGGTCATCAGCTTCCGACAGACCCAGGCCAGCACCCCCCTTGGGCTATAAGCCCTTGGTTATGTGCCTACCCATAAGTCTATCAGGAAACCTACCGACTAGCGAGTGACCAACGTAGAACACTTCTCAGAAGGCATCTGGCCTTACCCAGCCTTTAACTGGCGTAACTGAGGGGTAATTCGTTGTCGGATTTTACACTCTTGCCTAGAAACAATCACAAACATTTAGGAAGTAAACAGGCAGAAGAAAGAAAGAAAAACAACCATCCGAGCGCTGGTATCGAACCAACTACCACTCCGATGCGGTTTTGGCTAACCGTCCGCACCAACACGACCGGCTTAAGATAAGTAATTAAAATGGCGATACTTGCCCGACCCGTTATACACCTAATGGAATAGTCAATAAACGCCAACGCGAATGAGAATTGTGTATATAACATACATAACTGGAATGCGAAAAACTTGGAAATTCCTTGATATTTTCTTTCTAAATTTTGACTGATTAATCCTTAGTTTTCTTTTACGAAAAAATCTTGAAATTCCCCAGCACACCCTTCTAAATGTTGCAATTTATATGTCGGTCAGTATATCTTGATTGTGTCTGATAAACTGGTGAGTGAGTGTATTTAAAACGTGAATTCATTGTGTCTGAATGCGGAAAGCTAACCCAGTTCATGTTGAAACTTATGTAAGAATTGCGATACATTATACAACGAGAATGAAAATGAGGACAGTATTTTAGTTGCAATTAGAATCGCTACAGCATGTTTCGTTTTATGTAAACAATATTGGTTTAAATAATTAGAAATGCAATTTGCTCAAAAATAACGATTTTGTTTCCTTTTTTAAGAAAATAAAAACATACATTCGTTATAATACAGTCTAAAAACTAATTATGAGATTACAACTTGGTTTAAAGAATGAAATTTTTAGTTGAAGCCTCAGACATTGTAAATCTAATTAAATATTCCTTTCTTTTCTTTTCGTTTGTCCTTGGAAGATATCTAAGTCGTATCTAAAAAGATGACGGTGCCCTTTTACGCTCTAGGAAAAAAACTACACAAATGCGATGCAAATTATTTATTCAAAAAAAAACTGTAATTATAAATGTTACAATATTAACTTTTTCATTTGAATTCTAATATTGGGGAAAACAAGATAGTCACATAGAGCAAAAACAAATTTAGTTCATTTAATATTTGATAATTTCACTAATTAACACACACATATATAATATATATGTGTGTGTGTGTGTGTATAATAATATTATATATATATATATATATATATATATATATATATATATATATATATATATATATATATATATATATATATATATATATATATATATAAATTCCGCGTCTAGTAAAAGTTGCCTCGTCAGTAAATATTTTTCAGGAACATGGGGTATTCGTTTTTTTATGTAGTAGATTTTGACAAAATTCTGATCTAACCGTCAAAATCTTAGTTCAGGATTTTCCGCGATACTAACCAAAATGTCTTTTTTGTTCTGCCGTTCTATGTTTTGGTCGTCCACCAGGATTGTTGTAATAAAACGAACCTGTTGCGCCTTACTGATAGAAAATTCTTTGAAAAATTTGTTCCAGACTGTCAGTCTGTTCAGACAGTCACGAACCTCGCGACAATAAGCAGCGAAGATGCCAAATGAGATTTTGGCTAAACGTCTGCAAGCTCCCGACAGGGACCAACTCGACAACCGGATGTACTCCAGGAAAAAAAATTCCATCCGTTTTTTCCATCCGTACAACGCCAAACCACCATACCCACAAACGTTTTCATTTTCGCGACAACATTTTCGAGTATTCTTTCTGATCCTCCACACCTCTCTCACCCTTTCTCCGTAGATTTTCTTTCTCTCCTCCGTCGACTTTGTTCCCGATCTCCTCGAAACTTCGCTCTCTGATGCAACGTTCCACATATGTATTTTTTATCCTCAATCTCTGTCGGACCCATTTGTGTCTTTCCCAGATCAGCTCTGACTTGTGTGATTCATGGTACTATTAGGAGTGGGAGTCTACTGATATGTCCATAGAATTTCAACCTTCTTTTTCTTATGTCCGCCGCTACGTTGGATATTCTCTGTGTAGTCTTTCGAGAATGTAGTCTGTATCCTACCTCTGTCAGTTTTGGGCCGAAAATTTTCCTCATAATTTTCCGTTCTTCTTTTAGTATGTTTTCTATGGCGCTTTTTGTATGAAGTCTATCGCTTGCGTATAGTACTTCTGGTCTGATTAGTGTCTTGGAATGTCTTATTCTTGCGTGTGTGGATAGGCATTTCTTATTATAGATATTGTGTGTCTTGTCGTATGCCCTCTTCATCTTGTGTAATCGAGCTTCTGTGCTATCTTCTCTCCTCCTCCACCCTATTTATTTTGCCATATTTGGTGTTAAAATTTTGGATATCTAATTTTGAGCAGAAGAATTCAATTTTTTGAAAGAAGATTTGTAGGCCCACTTTCTCTGCACATTCGTTGAGGACTTTGATCTGTTTGGTTGCCCTTTTTTCATTCTCTGCGAGTATGGCTAGGTCGTCTGCGAAGGCCAGACATGATATTTCTATGTTGTTTTTGGATCGTCCGAGTCGTATTGGTTTCCAGTGTCCTTGATTTTTCAGTTCATTTTCCCATTTCCTTATGACTTTGTCCAGGACTAGGTTGAAGAGGAGTGGGGTAACCCATCTCCTTGGCATACTCCAGTTTCCATCAAGAAGGGTTCGGAAATTTCTCCCATAAATTTCATTTTAGAGCTTTTGTCAGTCAATGTCTGCTTGATCAATCGTAGTGTTTTGGGGTCGAGTCCTTGTTCAGATGTTGAACAAAGATTTTCGGTCGATGCAGTGGTGAAGTGGCTTTCTTGAAGTCGACGAACGTGCAGAAGATTGGGACGTGCCTGATAGCTTTGTATTTCAGTATTGTTTTTAAGTTAAATATTTGTTCAGTGCATGAGCGACCAGGGCGAAAGCCTGAATGGTACTCGCCAATTTTGTGTTCTAATTGTTCTTGTGTTATCTGGAGAAGGCATGCTGAGAGGATTTTGTAAGTAACTTGTAGTAAGGAGATTCCTCTGTAGTTGTTCACATCTGTTCTGTCTCCTTTCTAGTGCAGCGGGTAGATAAGAGCACATTTCCATTCATCTGGTAATTTTTCTGTTTGCCAAATGTTCGTAATAATTTGCGTAAGTTCCTGCGGTGAATTTGGTCCCAGGTTTTTCATAGTTCCGCGGTGATACCATCTTCACCGGATGACCTATTATTCTTTAGTTTGCGTATGTGCCTGTGGACTTCTTCCTGTGTCGGTGGTGGTGATTCTGAGTGGGTATGGATACAATTTTCCTTGGAGAATCTTGTGTCGCGTTCGGGGCAATTAAGGAGATCAGAGAAACAGTGTGCCAGCTCCTGACAATTATCCTGATTGGTTAACGCTAATCTCCCATTCCGCTTTCTGAAGCAAAGATTTTGTGGTATGTATCCACCGATTTCTCTTGCAAAAGTCCTGTAAAAGTCTCTCGTGTTATAATTGTGGAAATTCTCCTCTAAAGAGTCTAGTTGTTCCTTCATGTACATTCTCTTAGTTTGCCTGATAACCTTTGCGGTTTGTTTTCTAGTCACGTCAAAAAGCTGTTGACTTTCTGGGGATTTTTTAGTGTTGTACTCCGGAAATGCTCGTTTGCGTCGGTACAATGCACTTTCGCATTCCGAGTTCCACCAAGAGTGTTTTGTGTTCTTTTTCAATGGGATCAATTGTGTGTGCTTTTTGTGTAATTTTTACGATGTATATGCCTGTTCATTTTTCCATTCCTCTGTTATATTGGATTCCTTGATCTTTTTTGTGTCGAATTTCTGTAGATATGCTTTCTTGTGAAGAATTCTCCTTGGGGTGAACTTGACTTTGATTCGTGTTAGGTAGTGCTCTGAGTCAATGATCGCACTTGGATATCTTGCATCTTTCTTTGTTGTGGGTATGAGATCGTAACGTGGTCTATCTGGAATTCTCCAATCTGTTGTATAGGCGATCTCCATGTCTGCTGTTTTCGTGGAGATTTTCTTAGGGATGTTGACATGATCTTAAAGTTATTCTGTACTGTTGTGCACGTTTCGCTAACCATGTTAGCATCATCAGAAGACGATTTAATATCCTACCTCCTCATGATGCTAACATGGTTAGCGAAACGTGCGTCGAGAAGTTAAAACAAAAGTTATTTGGTGTTTAGTAGTAAATCTCCTCGGGTTTAGAGATGGCGTTGTGCCTCGGTTTTTGCCTCGGTCTAGTCTCATTTCAGAAGTGTAATGTATGACATTTATAAAAATGGAGTCCTACATAATATAACAACGCGTTAAAATTGTTGAAATATTTTATGAATATGGGCGTTCAGTGAAAAATATTTTTAGATAATTTCGTCATATTTACGGTTTGCACAATCGTCCATTTGAAAGCACTGTGAATCTAATTGTTCAAAAATGGTTCGATGAAAGATAAAAGAAGAGCAATATATAGTCGTAGTGGTCGGTCCCAAGAGCATATTGATTTGATACGTGAAAGTGTTGCTAAAGACCCAGAAATTTCCATTAGTCGACGTTCACAACAATATGGACTTTATGAGACCATTTAACTCTGAAGATTGACTGATATAATGACTGATAGACTGATATAAGGTTCAAATGACATAGGAACTATAGCCACTGGATCATTCAAAACGTCGCAAATTTGTCAATTAGATCAAAGGCCAAACAATAATTTTTCTCAAAAACTTATCTTTTCAGATAAAGCACATTTTGAAATTGGTGACTATGTTAATAAACAAAATTGCCATATTTGTGGTGGGGGAAATCCACGATTGGTCCACGAGAAATATTCACATCCTAAACGAGTCGCTGTTTGGTGTGCATTATGGTCAGGCGCTATAAATGAGCCGTATTTTTTCAGGATGCTGCTACTGCTGCTATATATATATATATATATATATATATATATATATATATATATATATATATATATATATATATATATATATATATATATATATATATATAATGGACATGGAAAAGTCCATCTGGACTCACAAGCGAAATTGACTACATCATCATAACCAACGATAAAACAATATTTACCAATTGTACTGTCCTTAACAATTTTAATGTTGGAAGTGACCACCGAATGATACGAGCAAGGGTTCGGATTGACTGTCGAAAAGAGCGCGAAAGAATGGTAAGATCAAAGAAGGGCAAAGTGGATTCTGGAAAACTGCTGGAGAGAGGAAGCGATTTTGAGATTGCTTTGTCAAACCGGTTTACTGCATTACAAGATCCAGAGGAGGTGGAAATATCAGTTCAATATGAAGAAATCGCCAACAATGTACTTCAAACGGCTGCTTCAATAGCACCAGAGGAAAAATGTCTCAAACAAACAAAAATCTCCAGTGAGACCATTGATTTAATGAAGAAACGGCGAGCAATGAGAAATGCAGGTAGTCCTTTTGGCAGGGTCGAGTACACTGAGCTCTGCAAAACTATAAGAAAACGTATCAGAGAGGACACGCGCCGATTCAATATGCAGCTAGTGCAAAAAACCCTGGAAGAAAACAAAGGAATTAACAAAGCTAAACAGAAGCTGAGAAACAAAAGAACGCAAATATATGCTTTAAAGCGTGAGGATGGCACAGTGTGCAGGACGCGTATCCAAATGTTAGAGATTGTCAGAAGGTTTTATTCCCAGTTATATGAAGATCAGAGCCAGTCAGGGACAGCAATACCCACGGAAGAACAATATATAATGCCAGATATCCTAGTGGAGGAAGTAACAAATGCTATAGAATTGATGAAGAATGGCAAGGCTCCAGGAAAGGATAGTGTAACTGTCGAAATGCTAAAAGCTGGTGGTCGGACGTTACATAAAACACTGGCAAAATTATACTCAAAATGCCTCAAAGAACAAAAAGTACCTGACTTATGGAAAAATGCAGAAGTGATCCTTTTCCATAAAAAAGGAGCACAGGAAGATTTAAAGAACTACCGTCCAATAAGCCTCCTATCAGTGATGTACAAAGTTTTCACTAAGATAATTTCTAAAAGAATATTAAAAAAACTGAATGACGCACAACCAAGAGAACAAGCAGGATTCAGAAGTGGATTCAGTACAATGGATCACATCCAGGTTGTACAGCAGGTCATAGAAAGGCACAACGAATACACCATGCCACTGTGCTTGGCTTTTATCGACTACGAGAAAGCATTTGATTCCATCTCAAAGCATGCGATAATGGATGCACTGCTTAACCAAGGTGTAGAGAGAGCCTATGTAAACCTATTAGAATCGATATATGATGGAGCTACAGCCACAATTCACCTTGATGATCTTGAAGTGGGAATTAATATAGAACGAGGTGTACGGCAGGGTGGCGCAATATCGCCTATTCTTTTCTCGGCTGGCCTTGAAGAAGTATTCCGTAAACTGGATTCGGAACAGGATGGTGTAAAGATCAATGGTGCAAACTTAAACCATCTTAGATTTGCAGATGATATTATTCTCATTTCACAAGACCCAGAGGAGCTGCAAAGACGCATACAAGAACTGCAAAGGGCTGGCGAACCATTTGGCTTGAAAATAAACCTGAAAAAGAGTCAGGTTATGTTCAATAACTTCGCTCATGACAGAAGAATTTCAGTTCTAGGAAGGGATTTAGAGATGGTGGACAGCTTTATATATCTTGGGCAGAGGATTTCCATGGAGGAGAATACCGCCCGGGAGGTGGAACGACGTGTTAAATGTGGCTGGCAGGCATTTGGTAGGCTAAACATAGTGTTTAAGAGCAGACTCCCACTGTGCCTGAAAAGAAAAGTATTCGATCAGTGCGTTCTACCCGTTATGACATACGGAAGTGAAACCTGGACACTCACATCGCAATCAATTCAAAAACTTCGGGTGGCACAGAGGGGAATGGAAAGATGTATGCTTGGCATTACAAGACGAGACAGAAAGTCCTGCGCATGGATCAGGGAACAAACAAAAGTCTGTGACATCATTGGAAGAGTAAAACAGTTGAAATGGAGATGGGCCGGCCATATAGCGAGGCGATGGGACGACAGATGGACCAAGGCAATCCTGGAGTGGATACCGCTTGATCGCAAACGTCCGCGAAGAAGACCGATAGCACGATGGATTGATGACATCGTTAAGTATATTGGACCCGAGTGGCAGAGGAAAGCCCAGGACCGTGAAGGTTGGAAGCATGCTGAAGAGGCCTTCATCCTGCAGTGGATCGGTGAGGGCTGATGATGATGATGATAATGATGATGATGATGATGATGATGATGATATATATATATATATATATATATATATATATATATATATATATATATATGTTTCTAAATCATTCCGGGTGTCGATTTCATTCTGTGAAGAGTGACGACGTTTCGCTAAAATCTCATTTGGCATTTTCAAGCGTCTTTCAAATTGAGCGGTTTTTTTCAATTTTTGAATAAAACACCGAATAAGACTATAATTACTTAATAATTTGGTAAAAAACATTTTTTTTTAAATAATAACGTGAATTCTCAATGGCTTTGTATCGTAAGCAAGTTATGAATTAAATAATCTTAAGTGAAAAAATGATATTATTTTGTATATATAATTTAAAACTTACGTAAGTATCCTAAAGAGAAGTGTTGCAATCTCCATATTTTCTTACCATTGGATCATTGAAGGCAGAGATCTGAAATTGGAAGTAAAAATATTTTAGATATAGGACGATAACACGCAACGTGGTATACAGGAAACTGACATTTTTCTAATGGGCGTTCTGTTTCCACACCGACGTTTTTTTAAAGAAACATAACTCATATATTTTTTGTAAGATATATTTATAAAACACAAAATATTCCTCGTTACGAGCCATTTTCAATGCTTAAGTGACAAAAATCGCCTTTGGAGCCGTTCTCAAAATTTGCCTCAACGCGTTGCAATATTTCTTCATCGATTTCTTCAATTCAGTCGCATATAGTGATTGATCGCCCTTCAATTCATCCAATATGTGAAGTTTGCCTTGATGATGTGCTCACATGGTTAGTGAAACGGCGCGTCGAGAAATTAAAAAACTGATTTGGTATTTAGTAGTAAATCACCTCAGTGAGGTTATTTTTACGGTAATAAATATTTCTTCCATATAAAATGAATGGAACTTCTTTAAAAAAAGTCAGTTTTGAAAACCGAAAGTCTATTCCAAAAATCCCCGTTTCCCGTGGATCATCATATCATATGCTTAAGTGAATTTTAACACTTTAATCTGTATCTGTATTATTAAATAATCTCCTGATGATGTATCATGGTTAGCGAAACGTGCGTAGAGCAGTTCAAAACAGTGATTTGGTGTTTAGTGGTAAATCTCTTCAAGCTTAATCTCCATAGGACTAAAATAACTAATATCGAAGAATAATGTGAATATATTATATGAATGAGCCAAGTTTCATGAAGATGTAGATAGAAATTTTTTTTTTTTAATTTCCTCTCATGTCTCACACACATAGTCTAAAAAACAATACTATTACCCAACCATCCGGTCACTGCCAGAACGTCAAATGCCCATAAAACAACAATCTTAAAAAAAATATAAAATATATTAGCAATTATAGCTGTTGAACTAAAAGAAATTCTCTGACTTTGTATTTGAATTTGTTAATATTAAACATTTTAAATATATTAGGGAGTCTATTTAATATCTTAATAACATTATATATATATATATATATATATATATATATATATATATATATATATATATATATATATATATATATATATATATATATATATATATATATATGTATATATATATGATCTCGTAAACATCGATGTTTTGTGAACAGAACACAGAATGGCTGGCTGAACGAGCTACAAACATACTTTTAAGTGCTTCAGAATTATTGTCAGCATTGATAACCTTATAAGTGAAATTAGCCATATGAAGCTGCCATCTGTAATCCATAGTAAGCTACTTAAGCTCATTAATCCTCTGATAGATATGATCCCGTTTCCGAAGTCCAAAAATAAGGCGACAACAAGCCTTCTGTACTCGCTGAATTCTGCCCCTGTCCACAGAGTCGAGACATGGGAAATAAATAAAGTCACAGTAAGTAAATTGAGAAAGTACCAACGACTCTGATAATAGCTTTCTTAAAGCCTGGTTCAAAATGTGCCTATTAGCATAAAGTCACTTAAGGTGCATGAATGATTTACGAATTAACTTGGATACATGATCTTTAAAACGTAACTTCGAATCAAAAATAACACCCAAGTTTTGCGCACAATCAACAAAACCAAGCCTCTCTCTGTCAACAGATATTGAAAGATTCGTCCTCAAAAAAATATAGTTAGATTTAGTACAAAATATATATATCTGTTAATGGTTAGACCCATCAGAGTACCGACATATGCTCTCGCGCCAAGAATAAGGATTCCCTCTCCACAATCAAACAACCCATATTTTCGCCGACTTCTCGTCGGATGGCTTATACATGGAGTTTTTTTATTTCTTTGGACTGCGTTCAATGAGACAACAGTAGTCAGGAGTTATACTACGGTTGTCTTGCTGCAGAGGCGAAACATGTGCCCTCCAATGTAAGGGATGGGTGAGGCTTCCTCCCGGTTAAGCAACTAACCAATGCTCATTATTGCGGAGACGCAGGTTGTTGAGCGTTCCACATGAGATTGTGGAACCCAACGGTCGAGTGTGTATAACTCCTGACTACTGTTGTCTCATTGGACGCAGTCCAAAGAAATCAAAAACTCCATACATATACATATACATACATATATATATATATATATATATATATATATATATATATATATATATATATATATATATATATATATATATATATATATATATATATATGTATTGGGTTTTTTCCGGGAGTACATCGGGTTGTCGAGTTGGTCCCTGTCGGGAGCTTGCAGACTCTCGTGACTGTGTTCGTGACAGACAGTCACTAACCTTGCGACAGTAGGCACCAAAGATGCCAAATGAGATTTTGCCAAAACGTCTGCAAGCTCCCGACAGGGACCAACTCGACAACCGGATGTACTACAGTTTTTTTATTTCTTTGGACTGCGTCCAATGAGACAACAGTAGTTGGGAGTTATACATCCCCAACCGCAAGGTTCCACAATCTCATGTGGAACAGATAAGAACCTGCGTCTCCGCCAAAATTAGAATTCTGTTAGTTGCTTGACCGGAAAGGAGCCCCACACATCCCCTACATTGGAGGGCATATGTTTCGTCTGTTGGTGGTTAAACTCATCAGGGTACCGACATATGCCCTCTTGTCAAGAATGGGGTCTCCCTAGAATAGGGTCTTCCTAAAAAAATATCGCCGCTGTTGCTGGGAGTGTTGATGATAATCCAAATTTATCAATTCGTTAATGGGCGTCGTTACAGAGCGATGATCAAGGATTATTTAATGCCAAATTTGAATGGTATTGATCTAGAGGAAATGTGGTTCCAACAGGACGGCTCCACATACAACGCAACAATCGATTTATTGACGGAACAATTCGGTGAGAAAATTATTTCGAGGAAGGGACCTGTTAATTGGCCACCAAGGTCATGTGATTTAATGCCTTAAGATTATTTTCTTTGGGATTATGTTAAATCTTTGGTCTATAAATATATTGATTTTCTATTTATAATATATTGTACTCTTGTTAGAACTATAAATATTCTTTTGTTTTAGCTGAATATATACTCCCTTGTTACAAAGCAGATCCAAACCTCAATTCTTGCCTCCAAAAAACATTCAATCATCTGCGTCCTTTTTTGGTAAATGGACTGAAAGATATCAACGTTCCAAGCATAGACCCCTTCAAACTGGACAGAATCGTAATCGAGAATGGTCAAGGCCCACTTAAAGTTAAGGCATCATTCTATAACGTTACAGCAGTAGGAGCACAAAATTATACGGTAGAAAGAATAAAGTAAGTGAAAAAAATATTGGTCGAATCCACCGATTTTAAGATATCGAGTAGTCAGGAGAACTCGTAAGGATATTCCATTAGTTGTTCTTTTAACGCTTGTAAACAAGACTCTGTATTTGGATTAGTAATATTTATTTACATGTTATTAATTCCTTATTTACAGTTTTCAAAAAGATCTTCGTTACTCCACCCTGATTTTAAGCATTCATATTCAGCTCCAATGGGCACTCCGATCTTAAGATTTAGCTTGATTCTTTGGCTAGAATATAAACATAGGTGGGATAAATGAACAGCCTGACGCATTCATTGCACAGACAACTGTGACGTTTTGCTCCCGCTCTCCGCTCGTAATTTTACCAACTTGTTTAAACCCTTTAAGCGCATAAACTTTTCCAGGCTTTTGCACAGTTCCCCTGTTTCATCAACATTAAATATTCTTTTGGCTGGTTAAGCATTCTTATCCGTCATTTCCTCTAAATTACGAAAAAACCAATTAATTTCAGTTTTATTAAAACCCAACAACTCTGTTCATGCTCGTTGCGCTTTTTAAAAACGTATACACCTGGAATTTACCTGTCACGTCTTTCTCTACTGAAAAAATGTTTTTAATGTTCTTTGCAACAGCAAATTCATAAGCCAGTCAGCATTGAAGGAAAAACGACCAGAATACGCCTAAGACACGATAAAGTCATTTTTTAACATGACAATGCTCGGCACCAGAATACAAAATGTGGAAAAAAATCATTTGGAAAATGTTAAATGGAACGTTCTATCCCACCCACTGTATTCACCGGACTTAGTCCCTTCGGATTATCACTTATTTCGATAACGGACATGCAGCACGGACTTGCCGAACACGTACATTCTTACAAAGAAGTAAAAATTTGACTTAACGAATGGTTGACCTCAAAAAAACAAAAGTTCTTTTGGCGCAGAATCCATTCACTGAACGAAAGATGGGAAAACGAAGAGAAAAAGGTGGCCAACGATGACCACTTTTTCTCACAATCAAACCTAATCATATCACTAAAATAGAATCTATCGAATTTAAACGTAACAATACATCCACTGACGATGATGAATTTTCGAAGTGCCCAAAAGTGCCCATAAGTAACGCCTTCTATATGTGAAACCGGAGTCTTATTACCTTATACCTTATTACCTTATAACCGGACCGATGTGTTATTTTTTCGATAATATTCATTATTTATTTAATTACTATCCTAGCTATATTCCAACTCATATTTTTTTAAATTAAAACTGACAGATTAGACACCCAACCAAAAAGTTGTTAGCAAAACATTCATTTAACAATAAGTAATTTTCTTAACAATAAGTAATGTAATAACTTAAAATGCAAAAACATATTCGAAATCACCCAGATAATAATGAATAATTGAACTGAACAATAACTGAAGCAATAAAGAATAACTCTGTTGTAGGATAAGCAATGAACAACCAATACTTTGATTATTAAAATAATTTATTTTGTTATGGAAATAAATGCTCAAATTTTGCGAAAAAATCGACACTATTAACCAAACACCTATTAATAAGCGAAATCTGCTGGACTGAATCTATTTGTGCGATAAGTTTCTGAAAACAATTCTGACGCTCCATTTTTGAAGTGGTAATGAAAAAATCATGGGAGTTACCAACGTCCTTACCAACGTCAGCGGTTTTAAATACAGCTAAAGACGACCGAAGAAAAGTATACTTTGCATTTTTGAAAGGGACACGAAACATCCTGGGTTTCTTTCGCGCAAGTAAACTGTCACCTCTCGCACTAGAATCTATTCCGCGCCCTTCAAAATAGTTTAAATGGAAGATTTTTTATAACGAAAGAAAAAACAAAAAATGACGAAAGGTGACGATGCTAATTTTGGAAAAAAAACATTCTGACTTACTCCTACATTGGCAAAAAGTTGTAAATAATAACGATATTTCGACCTAAACTTGCAATTCATTTTAAATTATTTTACAGTAACCTCAATTACAAGTCGTAACATATAATTTCGATAATACTACACCAAACTACACGTTATTATCGGGTGTACAAATAAGTTTTGAGGGTTTTTTTGTAACTTTGAAACTTTATTCAGAGAAATTGGTACAATATATTTTATTCAAAGTATTGTCCATCATTAGCTACGATTTTTCCCCATCTTTCAGGCAGCATATGAATACCGCGTTGAAAAACATTCCTCGTCTTTTGAGGCCATCCAAGAATCGACCCAAATGTTACTACACGTTATTATCGGGTGTACAAATAAGTTTTGATGGTTTCTTTGTAACTTTGAAACTTTATTTAGAGAAACTGGTACAATATATTTTATTCAAAGTATTGTCTATCGTAACTAAGAGTTTTCCCCATCTTTAAGCCAGCATACGAATTCCGCGTTGAAAAAAATCCTCGTCTTTTGAGGCCATCCAAGAATCGACCCAATATTACTACACCATAATACACGTTATTATCGGGTGTACAAATAAGTTTTGAGGGTTTTTTTGTAACTTTGAAACTTTATTCAGAGAAATTGGTACAATATATTTTATTCAAAGTATTGTCCATCATTAGCTACGATTTTTCCCCATCTTTCAGGCAGCATATGAATACCGCGTTGAAAAACATTCCTCGTCTTTTGAGGCCATCCAAGAATCGACCCAAATGTTACTACACGTTATTATCGGGTGTACAAATAAGTTTTGATGGTTTCTTTGTAACTTTGAAACTTTATTTAGAGAAACTGGTACAATATATTTTATTCAAAGTATTGTCTATCGTAACTAAGAGTTTTCCCCATCTTTAAGCCAGCATACGAATTCCGCGTTGAAAAAAATCCTCGTCTTTTGAGGCCATCCAAGAATCGACCCAATATTACTACACCATAATACACGTTATTATCGGGTGTACAAATAAGTTTTGAGGGTTTTTTTGTAACTTTGAAACTTTATTCAGAGAAATTGGTACAATATATTTTATTCAAAGTATTGTCCATCGTTAACTATGACTTTTCGCCACCTTTCAGAAAAAATTCCTCGTCTTTTGAGGCCATCCAAAAATCGACCCAATTTTTGGCTTCTTCGTAAGAAGTGCTGTTGAGCCAGACCATGAGTCATCGACCGGAACAAGTGGTAATCGGAAGGAGTAATGTCTGGTGAATACGCCGGGTGGGGTAGGGCATCCCGTTGAAGAGCCTCCAAAGTTTCCTTGACGACTTTTGCAGCATTGGCCGAGCGTTGTCATTCTGAAAGACCACTTTGTCATGTCTTTTGGCATATGACATTCAATGTTCACCTGAATTGCATCAATTGTTGTTGGTAACGTTCCCCAGTGATGGTTTGATTAAGCTGGAGTAGCTCATAGTAGATCACTCCGAGCTGATCCCACCAGATGCACAGCATTAGCTTCTTGCAATGAATATTCGGTTTAACCGTTGAAGTTGATGTATGGCCGGGCTTATCCCACGACTTTCTGCTCTTTGGATTATCGTAGTGAATCCACTTTTCGTCCCCCATTACGATTTGATGAAAAAAACCCTTCCGATTTTGCCTTTGCGAGTAGTTGCTCGCACTTGAAAAAAACGTCTTCGACGTCCCTTAGCTTGAGTTCATATAAAACACAATTTCCTTGCTTTTGTACCATACCAATGACCTTGAGGTGGTTTGAAATCGCTTGTTGAGTCACTGCCAAGGTTTTAGAGAGCTCCTCTTGAGTTTGGCATGAATCTGGGTCCAATAACACCTCCAACTCAGCTTCTTCAACGTTTACTGGCCTCCCTTCGCGTTTTTCGCCAATTTTAAAACACCGGAACCAGTCCTCACATGTTTTTATTGATGGAGCATATTCCCCATATGCTTCACACAGCAATCGATATCCATCAGCTGCACTTTTCTTCAAATTGAAACAAAAAAGCAGTGCTTCCCGCTAATTGTGTTTTATTGCCACAAAGACTGACATGGTTAGAGCATAAATAAAGTATGTTGTTTAGACTTAAGCGAAATCACACATACTGATTTTGAGAGAGAAATGATGATACTTTAACATGAATATAGTTACAAGATGGTTCAATGTGATTTAATACTAGGTACGCCATGTTTTGTAAATCCCTCAAAACTTATTTGTACACCTTATACATTGATATGTATCTCATATTTTATATGATTTTAGTGCCGATGTGGATAATTACGTTATAGAAATCGGATTCAAGTTCCCTAGAATGGACATGAGAGGCAAATACGACGTGAACGGCAACGTTCTTCTATTTCCCGTACGATCCAAAGGAGATTTCTGGGCGATATTTCGTAATTAGACTCAATTTTAAATACAAAATGACGCATATATTAATTCTTCTCTTGTTTATATGTTTCAGTGGAAGTAGAAGCGGCGACAAAAATATACGGAAAAGAATTCACAAGGGACAACGTTCGGTACATGATAGTCGATAAAATGTTGGTCGATTTTCGATTGAAAAAGAGTCGATTCAGAATAAGAGATGTAGTTAATCACGGAAATGTAATAGGTAAGTTGTATTTGATAAAATCATGAGTTTAATGAACGTCATGAAAAAATATTCAAGAAAAGTTTAAGTTAACCATCTTAGCATAAGTAGAAAATGAGCAAACCTAATCATATCACTACAATAGAATCTATTGAATGGAAATGTGGCTGTACCTCCATTAAATGTGATGAACTTTCGGAGTGCCCAAAAATCTATAAGTGAGATCGAAGTCTTATAGACCGATGCGTTGTTGTTTCAATAATATTCATTATTTATTTCATTACTATCCTAGCTATATTCCAGCTTATATATTTTTAAAGTAAAAATGGCAGACTAGATACCCAACCAACTAGTTGTTAACCCGCAGTCGGTACGGTGGGTTTTAATTACATAGGGGGTACGATGGGGTATGAACAAAATAGAAATACATGTGTAGATTATTATTATCATTATTATTCACGTATGGACCCTGGTGGACCACGCGAAGTACAGTTAGAGGCATTTGTTGTTGTTAGCCTTCCTTTGCGCCCATACTAATTTCTTTCTAGCTCTATGAGCTTTTTTCCTTTCGTCAGACCTACTGTGCCAGTCTTCCTAGATTTTTCTCTCTGGTTAACCGTCCAAACGTTTACCTTGTGTCTGAAACAGCCTCTATTCTGAATTTCACTTTGTGTAATATTTGCCGATCTTAGGTGCTCTTTAAATGCAACAATCCATTTAATTATTTCTACTTTAGCTTTACTGCTATTTTTATAAAATTCGACCTAGCTAGAGACCTAGAGACCTAGCGACCTAGCCGAGAGTTAGCCTACTCGGATTCATCAGTTTTATGTGTCCGTAAAACTTAAGTCTTCTTTTTTATCATATTGTTATGTATACCTGTGTATAGTTTGATTTGTTGGTTTTCTCGACGTCAGTATGTTGTGCTATTTATTTGTTTGGGGCATAAGATTTTTCTTTCCTTCTTTTCAATATCCTCGATGTCTCTCTTTCTATTCAAAATGAGCATTTCTTTCTGCCCCATATAGACATTCTGGCCTAATAACTGTGTTGTAATGTCTCAGTTTTGTGTTTTTAGATGTGCATTTTTTGTTGTAAATATTTTGTGTAAGTCTCATGCACATCTACCCTTATTGGCCGCGTTTTCCAACCTATTTTCCATGATTATTTCAACCAAATATTTAAATTGAGAGATTCGTCTGATGTTACCATATTTTGTTTTTAGAAATGGTGTTCTTAGTCTGTTGCAGGTCATGTATTGTGTCTTTTCAAAGGAAATTTGAAGTCTTAGGTTTTCTGCTGTTTCTTTTATGATTTCAATCTGTTTTTGTGCCGTTAAGATATCTTGAGCCAAAATTGTTAGATCATCAGCAAACGCCAGACAATCAATTTTTATGTTGGTTCTCCCCAGTTTTATGGGCTAGTCAATATTCGAGTCCGACTTTTTTCACGCCACTCCTGTATTTCTTTTTCTAGAACACAGTCAAATAAGAGTGGCGAGAGTCCATCCCCATTATCTTACTCCAGTTTTAATTTCGAAGGGCTCTGAGATGTCACCCATGAATTTAACTTTTGACCTTGTATTAGTTAATGTTGCTTTAATAATTGCCAGCATTTTCTGATCTAGTCCTTGTTCTTTCAAGATTTGGAACAAAAATTCGCGGTCAATAAAATCATATGCTTTTTTTGAAATCCACAAATGTACACACGAGATTTTTATTTTTCAGTTTTTGATGTCTTAGGATCAATTTCAGATTCAGGATCTGTTCAGGGCAGGATCTGCACGGTCGAAAACCTGCTTGATATTCACCAATTTTAGGTTCTAACTGTCCCTGTGCTTGTACGACATTGACGTGCGATCTTATAACAAACTGGGAGAAGAGCTATTCCTCTGTAGTTGTTTACATCCGTTCTCCTTTCTTGTGTAGTGGATGGATTAGAGCATATTTTCAATCTTCCGGAATCCGTTGGGTTCGCCAAACTTCTTCTAAGGTTTTAATTATTTCCTTGAATGTACCTGGACCAGCGGATTTCAAAAGTTCAGCAGTGATTCCATCTTCACCAGAAGCTTTGTTATTGTTAAGTCACTTGATTTGCCTAATTATTTCATCTTCATTCAGTGGTAATGAATCTGGGTTTGTTTGTTTAGGGTTTAGTGTTGGTAATCTGTTTAATGGCTCAGGACAGTTTAGTAGTTATTCAAAATATTTCGCAAATTCTTTACAATTGTCTTGGTTATTTAGAGCTAATTGTCCGTTTTCCTTTTGGAAGCAAAGACTTTAGGGTTGATAGCCTGTTAATTTAGTTTTAAATGTTTTGTAAAAGTTTCGGGTGTTATTTTTTTGGAATTTTTTTTCTGTTTCAGTAAGTCGATTGATTTCATATTTTCTTTTAGCTTGTCTAATTAGCTTCGATGTTTCTTTTCTTACTTCCAAAAAGATGTTATAATTTATTTCTGTTTTTTGACTGTTTCAGTTATTATTTATTAGTATTATTATAGTATTAAAGCAGTTTTAAAACTTCATTAAAACAAGAACTACTTTAATATTCTAAGAATGTTATATAAAACTACAATAAGGTAGAACAAACGAAAAAAAAATCATTATTTTGTACATAACAGGAATCACACATACTGTAAATAAGCGTGCTGTAAACAAATTAATATCCTACAATTAACACAATTATAATAAGGTTTTCTGTCTTTTTTCCGTTCACATGCATAACATTGTCCAGATTTGCTTTGGTTTTTACCAGGCAATTCACTATTACCTGTATTTGCTGAGCCTGAAGCCATCATTGTTATATCACCAATTTGTCGCTTTAGACTAGATGATAGGCTGGGATTTTTTTGACGGTTTTTCATATATGGTAATACTAAATCTAGAACTCGGTGTTTTATAAACTGGCGACATTTTATCGGAACTTCGTTGTTTGAATTAAATTTGCATTTGCATTTATTGATCATGTGTTTAGCAGGGAAAAAAATATAGTTAAAGCCCATCTGCGACTATTACGTGACACGTTATAATTACTAGATAACTCGTCTACCACATCAACACCTCCTTTCGTTTAGTTATAAAAAGTACAGACTGACGTTAGTTTGTATTCTTATAGTAATTTTGTTACTATAAGAATAAAGTGAGAAACTGGCTAAACCTTTACCAACTGAAACCAGTTGGCAAAGGTAATATTAAGAATAGATTTTTGAATAGGTTTACAAAAACGAAGAACAATATCTTCCGGTTTATTTCTTACATCAAAGGGATCAGCTGGTTGTTTACCGACATAAACTTTTTGATTCCAAACATAAAAGGTTCTTGTATCCACCAAGGCAAATATCTTAATTCCATATTTAGCGGGTTTTTTTGGTATAAATTGGCGAAAACTGCAACGGACCCTAAACGCTTTCAGTTTCTCGTCAGTTGTAAGCTATTCGCTGGATGAGTAGGTAGCTAAACAACTCTCGTCAAGCATGACAAATATTCCTCTGCGGGGCCGTCTCTCTGCTCTCGTTTCACCATTGTCGAAGCGAAGATATTTTAACAGTAAACTGAATCTTTTTTGATACATTGTTCCTCTAAAAATATCAACACCAAAGCCATCTCTAGACCATAAATCATCTAAATTCCGCCTTTCAGATTTTGTAATGCCAGCTGCACACAAAAGAAAGCGCGAAATTCTTCAAAAGTTGTTTCTTTTTGTCAAATGTCGTGTGTCAGCTCGACCGTATCTTTCTGATTATTCTCAACAATAAATAATGCGCACTGCTGTTCACATCAGACTATACTGCACGCATTTTTGGTCAGAAATAAGTCAAATACAAAGATATTTTGACCCACGATACCGACGCAGGGTTAGCAAAACATTAATTTAACAATAAGTAATTTCCTTAACAATAAGTAATATACTGCTAATAATAACCTAAAGTGCAGAAAAATATTTCAAATTACACAAACAATAATGAATAATTCAACTGAACAATAACTGAAGCTATAAAAAATAACTCTGTTGTAGGAGAAGCAATGAACAACTTCTTGAACACAAATTCTGACGAAATCATCAACGAAATGAAACCAGCAACCAAGGCTTCGATTGCCAGACATTTTAAAGGATTTTTGAACGAAGCTTTTACAAGGTTACCTCTGAAAATTTGGCTACCAGACGCATAGCAATCCTAATCCATTATAACTAAAATTATCTTACTATTTATTTATATATTTTTATAAAAGAATGTTTAGGTTTATGCTTCTAGTAAAATAAGTACCAGTAAAAGACAATACTTAGAGTTTCAAGTGGTCCAATTGCTTTTTTCCACTATTTATATAAATAAATGGATTAGGATAAAAAGTAATCTACAGTACAAGTGTTTTCTTGCATTTTTCTTTAAGTAAAAGACAATACTTAGAGTTTCAAGTGGTCCAATTGCTTTTTTCCACTATTTATATAAATAAATGGATTAGGATAAAAAGTAATCTACAGTACAAGTGTTTTCTTGCATTTTTCTTTAAAAAATGCAGATAAAGTGTTAAATTTAAAGTAGTCTGTAATAGTTTATGGTTGAAAATTGTGATACATACTTAGTTATATTTTTTTACAAAATACATAATATTACAATAAAAATAAAAAAGAAAACTTTTCGTTTTTCTTCAAACCTGTTCTATTTCAACTTAGACCTATAGGCAACTAATATAACTCTTCTTAGTATTGGTGGCTGTATATTATACAAGTTGTTTTAAAAAACCCTATTCTCTAAATGAGAAAAAAAAATAAAAAAGGTTTTTATGCAGTTATTTATTAAAAAACCTACAATAATACAAGGTCCGAATCGTAAAACAAGAATTTACAGAGACTTATTCATTTTTGTAACCTTAACAAATATCGTTTTCATAACAACAGCTTTTATGAAGTATTTTAGAAAGATAAATAATCACAGGAAGCTAGTTCAGGTGAATAAAGAAGAGTTAAACGTCTATTTGCGCACAATACTTCGAAGGCACATCTAAAATTCCACGAAAGCATTTGAGTCATATATATTAATATATATATATATATATATATATATATATATATATATATATATATATATATATATATATATAATATAATATATATATATATATATATATATATATATATATATATATATATATATATATATATATATATATATAATATATATATATATATATATATATATATATATATATATATATATATATATATATATATATATATATATATATATATATATATATATATATATATATATATATATATATATATATATATATATATATATATATATATATATATATATATATATATATATATATATACGTTCCTCTATCCTCAATCTCTGTCGGAGCCATTTGTGCTTTTCCCAGATCAGCTCTGACTTGTGTGATCCATGGTACTGTTGACTTGACTCCTTGTATGTATGTACGAATTCTGTTGGTGAGTCTTGTCGGTGGGATTCTACTGATATATCCATAGAATGTCAACCTTCTTTTTCTAATGTCCGCCGCTACGTTGGACATTCTCCATGTGGTCTTTCGAGAATGCAGTCTGTATCCTTCCTGTGTCAGTTTTGGGCCAAGAATTTTCCTCATAATATTGCGTTCTTCTTTTAGTATGTTTTCTATGCCACTTTTTGTATGAAGTGTAAGGGTCTCGCTTGCATATAATACTTCTGATTTGACTACTGTGTTGTAGTGCCTTATTTTTGCGTGTGTGGATAGGCATTTCTTATTGTAGATATTGTGTGTCTTGCCGTATGCCCTCTTCATCTTCTGTAATCGAGTCTCCTGTGCTATCTTCTCTCCTCCTGTGGGTTCGAGGATCTCGCCCAGGTATTTGAAGTGAATGACTCTATTTATTTTGCCGTATTTGGTGTTCAATTTTTAGACATCTAATTTTGAGCAGAAGAATTCAGTTTTTTGAAAGGAGATTTGTAGGTCGACCTTCTCTGCACATTCCTTGAGGGCTTCGATCTGTTTGGTTACCCTTTTTTCATTGTCTGCGAGTATGGCCAGGTCGTCTGCGAAGGCCAGGCATGATATTTCTATGTTGTTTTTGGATCGTCCGAGTCGTACTGGTTTCCAGTGTCCCTGATTTTTCAGTTCTTTTTCCCATTCCCAGGTTGAAGAGGAGTGGGGATAAACCATCTCCTTGGCGTACTCCAGTTTTAATCAGGAAGGGTTCGGAAATTTCTCCCATAAATTTCACTTTAGAGGTTGTGTCAGTCAGTGTCTGCTTGATCAATCGTAGTGTTTTGGGGTCGAGTTCTTGTTCTTCTAGGATGTTGAACAAAGATTTTCGGTCGATGCAGTCGTATGCTTTCTTGAAGTCCACGAACGTGCAGATGATTGGGACGTTCCTGATAGCTTTGTATTTCAGTATTGTTTTTAAGTTAAATATTTGTTCGGTGCATGAGCGACTAGGGCGACAGCCTGCATGGTACTCGCCAATTTTGTGTTCTAATTGTTCTTGTGTTCTCTGGAGAAGACATGCTGAGAGGATTTTTTAAGTGACTTTTAGTAAGGAGATTCCTCTGTAGTTGTTTACATCTGTTCTGTCTCCATTCTTGTGCAGAGGGTGGATAAGAGCACATTTCCATTCATCTGGTTAGTCTATATATATATATATATATATATATATATATATATATATATATATATATATATATATATATATATATATATATATATATATATACATATATATATATACAGCATACAGCACCTATAGAGCAGTAAAAGAACTATATAAGCTACTATGTTTTGAAGTTTCATTCTTCATATGAACAAATGTGTAGTTTCAAGTCGATCATGTGTCAATTCATACAGTACAGAAACACAGTACAACTTAAAAGTATCAGTGTTATTTTTCAAAATAGAAAAAATTTATTAAGGGAGCATGCTCCTTCAAAAACAATGGTTTGTTGGTGGGCAGGTGAGTTTCAACGTGGTCGTACAAGCCTGGATGATGATCCTCGTTCTGGACGTCCAACAAGTGCAACTACTGAATAAATCATTAATTCTATACATGATATGGTTATGGACGAGAGACAATTGACTTTAAGTGAAATTGCTAACGCCATGGACATCTCAACGGAACTGGTGTTTCGTGTTTAAAAAAAAAATGGGCTTGAAAAAGCTATGTACAAGATGGGTGCCGCCTTTGTTAAATTCTGATCTAAAACGACTTCGAGTAAAACTTTCCAATCAACATTTGGAACTTTTTGAAATAATAAAATAAATTTTAAACGTCCTTTTGTAACTATGGATGAGACTTGAGTTACTTCTATGATCCTCAATTGGGACAACAAACCGCAAAGTGGACAAGGCCCGGTTGTCAAAAAAAGTTATGGCATCAATTTTTTGGGAAGCAAAAGGAATTTTGTTCATTGATTACCTTCAAACCTGTAAAACAATAACAGGACAGTATTACTCAAAACTTTTGGATCAATTTGATGCAAAAATTCGTGCATTCAATGCACCGGGTCACAGAGGTGTTCTTGCAATGGCCAAATTGAAGCAGTTACATTACGAATTGTTGGAGCATCCACCATATTCACCAGATCTGGCCCTCTCTGACTTTCATTTGTTCCCAAACCTCAAAAAATTCCTACATGGCAAGGGATTTTCATCAAATGAAGAAGTTATAGCAGGCGTAGATGAGTATTTTGAAGGACTTCCAGAAACTTACTTCAGAAATAGAATAGATGAATTGGAGAATCTCTGGAAAAAATGTGTTGAGCTTAAAGCAGATGCTTACGGAAGAATAAAGTAATGTTTTCAACTATAAACTTGTTTTATCAATTCCGTTCCGCGAACTTTTCCTTAGTCTAGTATTTTGAAATGTCTAACACTGTTTCTGTATACTTTGGTTCACTATAGCAATGTTTTCTGCAAAGCTCACGTTTCGACGACGTTCGGGTGTTGTTTGATTGTGTACTAAACCAACTGATTCGAATTTTTCTACCAAACGACGAATAATCGATTCAACAAGACGATTGTGGGCAACGGAAAAATCACGTAGCTCTCAAAACGCAGCACGAACTGAGCGCTCATTTTGACAGTAAAGTTTAATGATTTGCACGCGTTGCTTAACACTGTAACGTTACACGATGATATGCCCAACATTAATTACTGTAACTCCCAAATTTGACAACTGTAGCTTCACCATTATGGCCGTTATGCATTGTCAAAGTTCGAGTACCTCTATTAGAAAACCCTGTATGTCTAAGCATGTATACTTGGCTTGTATATATCCAGCCATCAATATAATTTAGATAATAAATTATTACTTTGAAATGAAGAATATTTTTCTAACCAAAAAATCAATTTTAATTTTTACGATTTATTATGGTAAAAAATAGTAAAAAAGGCTTTCGAAATGTGTCCACTATTAAATTAAATGGCGATAAGATATGTTGCTTTTCTGATGTAACAACTGCGAATATTTCTTGTACCGGCTACAAAGAGGTACAACCTTATTGTAAAATAGTAATATAGGGTGACCAATTAAAAAATCTGCTTAATAAAGAAGCCTCTTTGAAACCACAACTAAGCCTTGAACGAAATTAAAAGAAGTTATTGGAAATGGTAAATATATTTGCGTGAAAATTGCAGTACTTAGAAAGGTGATGTTCAATTTTAAATGATTTCTTGGTAAAGTATACAGTGGGGGAAAAGTATTTGAGCACAATTTTCCAATTCCAATTTTATTAACGTTATATCAACACAAACTACAATTATAATATTCACCATCAAAATAGAATAAAACGTTCAATCAACAATAATTCATGAAATATCAATTTTGAACGGGAAAAAGATATATTAAAACACAAAAAAGTTTCTAAAACAATAAAAAAATCAGTATCTTGTACTGGTACGAGGGTTGCTATTTATGTACAGGGAATAATAAATAAAAACAAATATTTATCATTGAAAATTATTTTATTGTTTTTCAAAATATCCTCCGCGAAGATCGATACACTTTTGCATACGTTCGAACCAATTTTCATAACACATTTTCGGTTCTGAATGACGTATCTCCAAAACATGAATTTTGAACGCATTAACAGCTTTTTCTGGTGTCAAAAAACTTTGACGACTAAGTTAATTTTCACGGACGGTAACAAAAAGAAATCATTGGGTGCTAAATCAGGACTGTACAGCGGATGACTCATCAATTCGATGTTTTGACCGGTCAAATATTGAGTTGTCCGGTCCGATGTGTGAGAGCTCGCGTCGTCATGGTGAAGAATGATTCTGCGCGCTAGTTGTTTTCTTATTTCTCCAAAGATGACTGGCAAATAAATGGTAAGTGGTTGTGTACCATTCAGAATTGATCGTCCTACGATGCTCTAGTGACACTGTAACCACATGCCCATTTATCCCAAAAAAAATAGGCGACCATTTCCTTCGAAGTGCTTCTTGCACGAATAACTTTTGTTGGGTTTGGCTTATTTTGAAAGACGCATACAATCGACTGCGATTTACTTCCCGACTCATAAGCATAGATCCAAGATGCTCCACCTGTGTAGGTGTTTTGACGTACCAGAATAGATTTTTTTTAATTTCTTTACACCAATCGACACGATTCTTTTTTGGCACAATTGTCAAAAACCAACGCGCCCAAATATTTTTCACAGCTAAATGTTCATGTTACATCTTATGTGTCTGTCATATGACAATCTTGTTTTATTAGTTTGCGAACAGTATCGATGTTTTGTGGCACACCAACTGATTTTGGACGACCTTCTTTAAATTCGTCCGTGGGCGAACGACGACCACGATTGAATTTACAAAATCAGTGATATACAGTGGTTTAGATGGCTTCATCGCCAAAAGTCGAAGTGAGTTGATGGATACATTATTGTTGAGATAATCGATGTCGTTTCATAGATTCAATCTTTTGACTGAGACGAAATTTTCAAGTCACTAAACAACATAAATAACGCCCTTATGACAAAACGTTCTAGTACGTACACAGTCAAAAATGTCAAACTTTATGATGCATATGTCACATGGGGCTTAGCAACAGCACTGTTGCCAATTCACAAATTGACCAATAAAGACCAAAGGGTTGTCCAATAAGAGTGTCAGAATTTTAAAATGAGACCTAATAATAAATACAAGTAATAATCTGATAATGTTTATTTTATCTTAAAAAAAATAATGGCATTATGTTTTTAAAATAGTATCGTTCACAAATATCCTCGTCGGCATCGTCTGATAAAATGCATCCTGAACACCCAAGCTTCGGTTACTCTTTCACCCAAATCACATGGTATATTTTTAATGACGGAATGAATGTTTCGTTTAAGATCAACAATTGTTCGAGGTTTATTTCTGTAAACTAGAAAATTAACATAATCCCACACAAAATAATTCTAAAGCGTGAGATGGCATGATCTTGGTAGCTAGGTGACATTACCATTTGGCAAAAAAACTTCTCCCTCTTGTGGAGAGAAAACATTGTTTATATTCCACATTTATCAGGTCAGACCAAAGATGTTCTTTTAGAATATTCCTATAGCGTTTATCGTAATACAATTTCGATCATCGTCTTTAAAAAAAATAAACTCCTTCAACCCAAAAACAGCGTCACTAAACAGTGACTTTCTGCTGATGAAGAGGCTACTCCTGATTCACTTTGATGATTTACATCGGTCCATATTCTGCAGTTATGTTTATTCACAAAACTCATTAAACCAAAAATGCATTTGTCGAAAAAAAAAACATTTTTTTCCCCAAATTGAACACCCATTTTGATGATAGATAAGAATAATTTATTATATAATAATGCGCTATAGTATCGCATATCTTTCCATGGTGAATTGACACAATATACTGAACACAGTGATCTATAAGTGATATTTAATAATTAAATAATACAGGGTCGCTATTGTGCATGGAAAAGGTGAAATATCTGGAGAACGCTTTGAGATTTCTTAATGAAATTTTGTACTCAAACATCAAGAAATGTTTGTTACTTTTTGGGTATATTTTATTTTTTTTATCTTGTATATCTGAAATCCAAAAGTAACTTGATTTTTTTTTAAATGATAATGTATTGTATTTCTTGTATTTCTCACCGCTGGAAAGAGTACTTTTGAGAAAGAGAACGATGTAAATATTGTATGGTTGTTTTTTCAAAATAAATTTTAAAAATGACTAAAAGGTGTTTCCGTCTGTTTTAATGTGGAAAGAGCATGTAAAAAAGAACAAAGCTGCGTTGATCTCAAATTTAGAAAAGACTAGTGGCTTATAGGAACAAATTTCAAGATGACAATAAATAACACAGGGGAACAATTTGAAAAATAATTTCTGTTGAGTTCGATATTTAAGCTGTTTTATACGTAAATTGACATGCTAATTCCAAAACTTTATTTAGTTTTTTTCTATCACGTCAAGTTTTGCGCTACAGTTGTTGCGCATCCGACTAAGCTTGGTGAATCACAGAAGTCTGCTCTCCTACCGGCGAACCTTCTTCGACCTAGGAGTGGGGACGTGAGTGACGTTGCGTCATCCAAAACTAGTTCGGTCAGTTACGCATGGGTGCTAAAGTACGCGGGTCTGTGTCGCTCTGATATAGTGAAGTCAAAGTATACATACACAACTACACATTTTCGTTATGTCTGCCTCTGGTCGTAAGTGCTTAAACAGCCCCTGATTTATTTTATTATATATGTGGCAGTTTTACCATCCCCATTCAACGGACTAATATTACTACATTTGTCAGGCAAGCTTATTTTGCTTATTTTAAGGTGAAAATCGGTGACCAAGATAAATCATGGGCCCCTCATAAAGTGTGCAAGCAGTGTGTAGAGAGTTTACGAATGTGGACGAAGAGAACACGTAATAAACTTTCGTTTCGTATACCAATGGTTTGGCAAGAGCCCAAAGATCACTTAAGTGATTGCTACTTTTGCATAGTGAAAATCAGGATCCAACAAGAAAAACAAACATAAAATTGAAAACCCTCGTTTACCGTCAGCTATACGCCCTGTGCCTCATTCAACTAAAATTCCAGTGCCAGTTTTTCAAGAATTACTTTCTTTAGAAACACAAGAATGTAAATCAAGTGAAGATCGAAGTGGCTCCACCGACGAAGAATTCAAAGTTTCCAATGATTCTGTTCGTAAAGGATTCAATCAACATGAATTATATGATTTAGCACGAGATTTGGGACTATCCAAAAAAGCATCGGAATTATTAGCATCAAGAGTGCATGAAAAAATTTGCTTGACAAAGGAGCTAAAGTCACTTACTATCGATCCAGAGAAAGTGAATTTAGGCAGTACTTCAGAAATAATGACGGATTTGTATATTGCCAGAATGTAGAAGGTTTAATGAAAGAATTGGCCATTTCTAACTATAACGCAACTGAATGACGATTGTTTATAGATAGCTCAAAGCGTAGCTTGAAGTGTGTTCTCCTACATAATGGAAATTTATACGGTTTAGTCCCAATAGGTCATTCAGTTTCTTTGCGTGAAGAATATGGTGACATAAAGAAAGTCATTGACTTATTGCTATATAACGTGCACTGCAACTGCTTTTTGTGCATGTGGGACAGGAGAGCTCGTGAGAAGCATTGGGTGCAATCGAACTGGCCGCCAAGATCTGACCTAAGACCTAAGACCATCCAAACATTTGAAATCGGCCACTTATCGACAGAAAAAACATTGTATTTCCACCTTTGCATATAAAACTAGGTCTCATGAAGTAATTTGTTAAGGCTTTGTCAATTGAAGGAGACTGCTTTAAGTATATCATTTCGGCATTGAAAGCCTGTCTGTCATATGAAAAGATAAAGGCTGGTATGTTTGATGGTCCACAGATTCGGCAACTCGTTAAAGATGAAAATTTCACTGAAACAATGACCGAACTTGAAAGGAATGCTTGGTTGGCTTTTAAAAATATTGTTAAAGCATTTCTTGGAAATACACGAGCTCCGAATTACATCGAAATTGTTCAACAGCTCTTGGAGAGCTTTAAAAAGCTTGTTTGCAACATTTCTTATATAGTAATCTTGCTAACTTCCCAGAAAATCTTGGTGCTGTTAGTGATGAACAGGGCGAGCGATTCCATCAAGGTCTAAAGGTTATGGAAGCGCGGTATCAAGATGGGATGTCAGTATGATGGCTGACTACTGTTGGGGCATCAAGCGAGAATGTCCACAAACTGAACACTCTAGGAAAAGCTATAAGAAGAAATGTTTACTATAATATCTTTTTTTTTTTTTTGTATAAACACAATTTAACTTTTAATAATATGTTAACCTCAGTATGAATAAAATATTCTAATCTATTTGGTCAGATCTCACCTTATTTCCTTTCATATGTACACTTTTAAGGTAAAATGAGGGGTATGATGTAGCTTAAGAACTTGACGTGATAGAGAAAAACTGTGAAAATTTTTAAATTCAGAGATGAAAAATTAGTCAAAAGCAAGTCACAGATCCAAAGTGTGCAAAAGCCGAGCATAGTGCGTGGAAAATTAATGGTTATTCTTTTTGACTAGTTTTAAGTAATAATTTTGACTAGTTACTAGTAATAAAAAGTTCGTGCACAGAAAAAAAATAGTAGGCTATCAAACTATGGATGGTAGATGAAACATTTGATTACGCTTGACAACTGTTGACGTCAATTTGTGAATTTATAATTTCTTTCAAATTTTATATGGAATTAATATGTACTTAATTGAAAGATAAAGAATTGAAATACTACCAATTGTTGGATACGGTGACAAAAACGCACTAATGCTGATGTTTGTCGAGTACATCCGAATAAAAACATCACTAAGTCAACAGTTTCAAAAATGGTCATTCAATGATATAGGTAGCACTAAAAGTCGTCCAAACATAAAAAACAAAAACCAATGACGAAAATTCGTTGAATGTTGTTGATTTGATGTAGTAGACAATGGTAAGGTTTCTGTACAACAATTAGCTTTAAATCATAACATGTGTAGATGCTCAGTCCAAAAAAAAACAAAAAAAGATTTTTATCCTTGCAAAATATAGTTACTACAAGAATTAAGTGAAGATAATTTTGATCGAAGAGTTGAGTTTTGTGAGGTTATGATGGGAAAAATAAATAACAGTCCAAATTTTGTATAAAATATTATTTTTAAGATAAAGCAACATTCTGTTTAAATGGTCATGTTAACAGACACAACTCTAGATACTGGGCTGGTACTAATCCGCACTAGATGGAGCCAGTTCATACAGAGTAACCTGAAAAGTAAAGTGTTTGGATGGGATTTAGTGAATACTATAGGAGCTTTTTTCATTGAGAGAAATTTGAGAGCAGATTTTAGATATATTGGAAGAAAATATTATCCCTAAACTTTTGCGTCTGTTTCCAAATTTAATTAACCAAAATCAGGAAATATGGTTAGAGTAAGATGGTACACCAGCACACTCTCGCATTAACGTTAGTCATTTACTTAACACTACTTTCCCAAACCGATGGATCGTTCGACGAGGAGCTATCGAATGGCCGGTAAGGTTTTTAGAAGATTTTTAGGCCATTTAAAAAGTCGGGTTATGTTAATATATCCAGAAAATCTCGAAGATCTCAAATTACGCATTCGACAAGAAATTGCCGATAGACCTCTTATCAGGTGGGAAAAAGCAATTCACGGCTTTGTCCGACATATCAATTACTAACAGGAAGTTCATGGACACTTTGAAAACATTTTGTAAATAGTTCTTTAATAAAAAAAATGTATAATTTTATATAGTTTTTTTTTAATCTGGTATTGACAAAAGAGACCGAAACAATATTTACCTCGTTGAATTCAGAAAAAAACTCCTTCCAACAAATTCGAGTACTGTTATCGTTAAAAAAATCAAGTTGTGTTTCAAATATGCGATAAGAAAAAAATGAAAAACACAAAAAAAAAACATTTTCTGAAATTAACAACCAAAATCTCAAAGCGTTCTCGAGATATCTGACCGTTTCCATACATAATAGCGAACCTGTATATCACACAGTGCTACCGCTATTAGGTTTCAAAGTACCTAATAACACCACCTAATGAAACCATCTCGGCTTGAATCCGTATTATTTGTGTTATATCACGATATATGTGTCCATTCTGAGAGAAATTCAGTTTTTAAAGAATATATAAAGATTAATATCCAGTGACTGGGGAGGTATTCTTATGTCTTCTGTACTGTAGAACAGCCATCCTTTCATAACTCTTATCGTGTGCTTCAGGTTTTTGCCTTGCCAGAATATGAAGACATCCATGGTATATAATTTCAAAACGCTTTCGAACAAATGTTGAAAAAACCACATAAGAAAAATCACCTGGATCATTGTGCGCCAGAGTGCGGGAATATGCTCTACCGGAAAGGTGGATCAAACAGAATGGCACATGTTATATTTATTAAATGCACTTTTTAGTAAATGAAGCAACGAACTTTTACGTCAACCTCCCAATACAAGCAAGGTAAAACTTGTAGTTACTGAATTTGTGAAGCACTAAACTTCAACAAACCATGTGCAATAAACAATTATTGCACTTACTTAATTAGGCGTCGCTTAAATGTCAGAATGATCTGAGAAATGCAGTTTCAAAGAATATTTCCTTGTACCCATGGTTTTTCTCAATTTTTAATCCAAGAAAAAATTATCAAATTTCTGATTCATAAGTTCTCAATAAGATTAATATCCAGTGACTGGGGAGGTATTCTTATGTCTTCTGTACTGTAGAACAGCCATCCTTTCATAACTCTTATCGTGTGCTTCAGGTTTTTGCCTTGCCAGAATATGAAGACATCCATGCTATATAATTTCAAAACGCTTTCGAACAAATGTTGAAAAAATAACGGTTGAAAAATCACTTGCATCAGTTCGTTAGCCAGAGTGCGGGAATATGCTCTACCGGAAAGGTGGATCAAACAGAATGGCACATGTTATATTTATTAAATGCACTTTTTAGTAAATAAAGCGACGAACTTTTACAGTCAACCTCCCAATACAAGAAAGGTAAAACTTGTAGCTACTGAATTTGAGAAGCACTAAACTTCAACAAACCATGCGCAATAAACAATTATTGCACTTACTTAATTAGGCGTCGCTTAAATGTCAGAATGAGCTGAGAAATGCAGTTTCAAAGAATATTTCCTTGTACCCATGGTTTTTCTCAATTTTTAATCCAAGAAAAAATTATCAAATTTCTGATTCATAAGTTCTCAATAAGATTAATATCCAGTGACTGAAGAGGTATTCTTATGTCTTCTGCACTATAGAACAGCCACCCTTTCATAACTCTTATCGTGTGCTTCAGGTCGTTGCCTTGCCAGAATATAAAGACATCCATTGTATCTAATTTCAAAACGCTTTCGAACAAATGTTGAAAAAACTACATATGAAAAATCACCTGGATCATTGTGCGCCAGAGTGCGGGAATATGCTCTACCAGAAAGGTGGATCAAACAGAATAGTACATGTTACATTTATTAAATGCACTTTTTAGTAAATGAAGTGACGAACTTTTACGTCAACCTCCCAATACAAGAAAGGTAAAACTTGTAGCTAGTAAATTTGTGAACCACTAAATTTCAACAAACCATGCGCAATAAACAATTATTGCACTTACTTAATAGTCATCGCTTATATGACAGAATGATCTGAGAAATGCAGTTTTTAAAGAATATTTCCTTATACCCATGGTTTTTCTCAATTTTTGATCCAAGAAAAAATTATCATATTTGTGATTCATGAGTTCTCAATAATATTAATATCCAGTGACTGAGGATGTATTCTTATGTCTTCTGACACTGTAGAACAGCCATCCTTTCATAACCCTTACCGTATGCTTCAGGTCGTTGAATGGCCAGAATCTGAAGACATCCATGGTATCTACTTTCAAAACGCTTTCGAACAAATGTTGAAAAAATCACGGTTGAAAAATCACTTGCATCAGTTCGTTAGCCAGAGTGCGGGAATATGCTCTACCGGAAAGGTGGATCAAACAGAATGGCACATGTTTTATTTATTAAATGCACTTTTTAGTAAATAAAGCGACGAATTTTTACGGTCAACCTCCCAATACAAGAAAGGTAAAACTTGTAGCTACTGAATTTGAGAAGCACTAAACTTCAATAAACCATGCGCAATAAACAATTATTGCACTTACTTAATTAGGCGTCGCTTAAATGTCAGAATGATCTGAGAAATGTAGTTTCAAAGAATATTTCCTTGTACCCATGGTTTTTCTCAATTTTTAATCCAAGAAAAAATTATCAAATTTCTGATTCATAAGTTCTCAATAAGATTAATATCCAGTGACTGAAGAGGTATTCTTATGTCTTCTGCACTGTAGAACAGCCACCCTTTCATAACTCTTATCGTGTGCTTCAGGTCGTTACCTTGCCAGAATATAAAGACATCCATTGTATCTAATTTCAAAACGCTTTCGAACAAATGTTGAAAAAACCACATATGACAAATCACCTGGATCATTGTGCGCCAGAGTGCGGGAATATGCTCTACCAGAAAGGTGGATCAAACAGAATAGTACATGTTACATTTATTAAATGCACTTTTTAGTAAATAAAGTGACGAACTTTTACGTCAACCTCCCAATACAAGAAAGGTAAAACTTGTAGCTAGTGAATTTGTGAAGCACTAAACTTCAACAAACCATGCGCAATAAACAATTATTGCACTTACTTAATTAGGCGTCGCTTAAATGTCAGAATGATCGCTTTGTAAGAATATTTTTTTTTTATTTTGTCTCATATATAATATTTTATTTATATTTCAATTAGTACTTTTCTTTATGAAACACTTCTTATCATGTTTTTTATTAGAATTTCCGGTACAACCAGTCAATAATTCACACTAAAAAAAAATGTTTTCATGTTATGAATAAAATGCGTGTTATTATCGCGAAGAGAAACTGATAACTGATGAACTTGGACAAAAATATCGGAAAGCCTTTGCCCTCCACACTCGTCAATTCTGAAGATTGTTACAGCCTGTTCAAGTTGCAAATCCTATTTGACAGAGCGGACAGTCTTTCGAACAATATCACCGTTGACATCGAGACGTCCGTACTGGAGTGTTATTTTTCGCTGCTCTGGAGCGCGAAGTGGCACACAACAAGAGCATATTGATTGGACCTTCTGGTGCTGAGTGTTATAATGGTACATTTTACGAGAAGACAGTGGCTAACGTTGATTGTTATTGGTGTAGCGGATTTTTTTAACGCACTCTGTGTTGCTTTGCAAGCACCATTCTATCCAGCTGAGGTAAGCATAATTAATATTATATAGTTTATTTTAAAATTGTGATTAACGTATCAAATAAATGTTAACCTGTTTCGCCAATAAGTTGAATGCAGATATCACTATAGCTATCACGCCAAAATTACAAAATAGGTGTTTTTTGTTTATTTGGATATAGTAGTTTAATATTATTTTGAAATTGAAAGCAAAAATTGAAAAATATCACTTACAAGGGAAGACAAGAAATAAAGGGAGAAGAAAGCAGGGAAGAGGCAGAAGGTAAGGTGAAAAGAAGAACATGTACATAAAAGTCTAATATAGAATAAAACATTTTGGATGTTTAAAACAATTTTACTTCTCAACATAATCACCTATAAGGTTCATTGGTTTGGTGTGTCGGTGACGAAGGAATTCGACAGGTCTGGAAAAATTATTTTTTGCCCTACCATTGGCAGAACCGATTGCATTTTCGTCCTCGAAAACTCACTTTCCTTCAATTTAGAAATTAAAAGTTAATCGCTAGAGGCCAGATCTGGAGAATAGGGAGACTGTTTAAACAGTTCCAATCCAGCGTTGTGGATGACAGTCAGTGAAACGCCACTCTTGTGAGCTGGGGATGGGTTTACTATTGTAGAAACAACCGTGAAAAAATCGTTATGGAGGTAAGGTAGTTTTTTCAAAGAGCCAGATTTGTAAATGTCTGCTTGTTTACCACTTAAAATATAATTAATTATATAAACTTTTTGCCTGATGGTCAAAGACTTTCCAACCATCTAACTGGAATAAACTGTTGTTGGTTTAGTCACCCTTTAAAACAAAAAGAAAACTTGAAAATCGGGCCAGGAACTATGGCCATTACAGCACAACTTCACCTCAACCAATAAACTGAATCACTGGCAAAGATGTATTACATCAGAAAGCATAAAGCGCCAATAAATTTTCGGGGTAAGGCGGCTTCTTACAACAAAGAAATAATTAACGTAATTATAATAAAGATGGAATAAAATTTAATTTTAAAAATACTGCTATAGTCAAAACAAAAACCGATGGCAGCGTTTACCATTAAAATCTGAGGCCGCAGGACGGCAAGAGTACATTAAAAAAACTATCGCTATGCGAGGAACAGGAATTTTTATATTTTATATAAGAAATACACATATGTACAAAAGTTAAGAATATATAAACATTTAACTTTTTTATTGATATTATGTTTTTCTTTTACTCGTTCACGTAATCATCATTTTATTACAACTCTTACTGATACCAAATAAAACTAGACACCAAATGACTAATGTGAAGGTAGGGTTGATTTATTATTTTGGACTCGGAAAAAATTACCAATTGCCTTCAAAAATAATTTATAAATAAAAAGAACAACTTTCAATAAAACTAATAAGCAATAGTTCCTCCATGGGTCTGTAGGCGATTTGACATGCTGTCGATTAAATGATCAATTTGGGTTGGTGGAATTCTCTCACATTCTTCATGAGCAGCATTTTCGGTTCTAGCAGGGTAACAGGAGGATTGTTTCGTTTCTTGATGCATGTTTTCAGAATGTCCCAAGCATAGTCAATGACATTCATGTCAGGCGAATTTGCTGGCCACCTTAACTTGGTTATTCCCTCCTCTTCAAGAAAATTTTGTAGTGCTGCTGTTCCACGAGGAGATGCGTTGTCAACCATAAAAACAAATCTGTCACCCATTGCGCCTCGTACCAGACGCATAACAGGATTAAAAACTACCTCGATGTACACAACACCAGTGACTCTTCTCTCCAGGACCAGCAGAGGTGTCCGTGTACTCCTCATAATACCACCCCAAAACATCACGCTCCCACCTTCTAATGAGGTACGTAGATAATTCAAAAAAATTGTTCAAGTAAATTCAGCACACACGCAAAATTTTATTGGTGTAGACCCAGCTTAATAGCTATTCTGCCAGAACTAAGTGTGAGAGGCGAACAACCTCTTCCAATAATGCCCAAACAGGGGCGATGTTACTTATGTAACAGAAATAAGAACAGAAAATCTAGAAAGTTTTGTATGCGGTGCAATCAATATATATGTTTAAAGCTGACTCCATAGCAATAAAAATTTGCGTTGTTCCGACTGTATGTGTAGTATGTGGTGTGCGTGCGCGGCAATGTAGACGCTTTGACATCCAAGGCCACACACAAATATTGTCGTCGCACACGAACCATCTATTGTCCAGCAGATAATTCAAACAAATTGTTCCAGTAAATTCAACACACACACAAAATGTTATTGTTGTAGACCCAGTTTTAGAAATTCAAAAAATAAAACGTTCTTTAAAGCTGGGTTCACATCAATACAAATTTGCGTTGTGCGGACTGTATCAGTTTTATGTGGTGTGCCTACGCGGCAATGTAGACGTTCTATTACACAAAATCACACACAGATATTGTCGCCGCACAGCACGCATACGAAACATCTGTTTTCTGTTAGATAATTCAAACAAATTGTTCCAGTAAATTCAACACACACACAAAATTTTATTGGTGTGGACCCAGCTTTATAAGTGTGGTGAACAAATATATATTTTAGTATTAATATATTATATCTTGTCAATATATCTGATCATTTTTTATTTGGGCGTGTACTTATATATAAATATTAAATCTTTTAGCTATAAAAATGTGTTTATTTTCAATTCTACTTTGAAAACAAACGTTAAACAACCAATATATACAAAAAAAGACTGCCGAGATAAGTGAAAACTTGAAACTTTGGAATAACTGTGTTTTTTTATGATTTTTTAAATTAATTATTCTTTAAATGTATAATTTGAAAACGTATAATTTTTTTTTGACATAGGATCGAGGATCTAAACATATATAGAAAATGGACATTTAGAAAAATTAATTATATTATAATACTTTTTTGTAAAGTTTTTGTAAAATGGTGAAACTGAATGAAATACGTTTATAAATAATCATTTTGCAAAAAATATCAAAACACGTATTTTATTTATGACAATTTAAACCAACAAATAATAATTTGGAGAAATTAAATTTTTATATTAAATTTAATTAATATAATTTAATTAAATTTAATATAAAATTTTATAGAACTTTTAATTTAAAATCCGCGACGAAAATACTATCGAACAACTAGCCACTCCAACTCCTAAGCCACTATGAAATATTCATTGCACGATGTATTGCAGAGATTAAATATTAGAAAAATAAATAATATCAAATTTTTCAACGGAAATATTGATACCAATATTGGAAATATTCGAAAATCAATACTTTGTTGAATACCAATACGTGTGTATACCAATGTGAAAAATTAAACAAAAAAAGTCTTACGTTAAACATTTGTGATGAATGTCCATCAAGTAGAAGACAATACAACCCAAAAGTTAAAAAAAATTGTTTTGTTTTCTGGTCATATCCTTAAAGGCGTTTTCTGTACGAGATTATTGGTAATTTAATGCAAGATATTGTTTATCAGAACGGTTTAACGGCTTTGAATAGGATATTTGTATTTTAAAATTCTGACATGTATGTACGCAATGATAAACTATCAGTGGCAGAAGTCGATTTATACGTATTCGTATATGCGTTCGTCTTAAGAACAATTAGCGTTCAAACATTTAATCGGTCAAAGAATCTCGTTTTATATTGAATTTTTTATAAGAGCGTCAATTTGGTTCTATTAAGTTCGTAGTGTAAACAGTAACAGTATATTTAGTTGCTCCAGTTAATTTACATGGATAGTGTACTGTGATATCGTGAGGAAATGGCAACCTTTACCAGGGAACAATGGTTAATATTAACTGTTATCGGAATAGCTGACTTCTTTAATGCGCTTTGTTTTGCTTTACAATCGCCCTTTTATCCTGCTGAGGTAAGAAAAAGTTTCTTCAAATATTAGATGTATATATAAGTAATGTTTTATTATATCAAATTCTAAAAACATTAACATTTACTGACAATAATTTAACTTAATACATTATAACCTATATTCCAGTTAAAGATATCCATATTTAGTGTACAGCAATCCACAAAAAAAAAACTTAAAACAATGGTTAATACCAGGACAATGACCTTTACCCACTCCAATAGGAGTTTTGAACTATTTTTTTGTCATAAATGGAAAAATAATATATAAGTTTTATAGTATATTCAAAAATATTGTTTAGCTTCTTGAGGATAAAAATATAGAATGAATTAGACCGCCTTTGGTTAGTTCTGGCAGAAAGTTGTCACAGTCTAAGGCAAGGAATTGCTGCTCTACGTATTCATATAGAACACATTATTGGAAGAATACGAGAGTTTGATTTCCTCAAAACTCATGCAGTTATTAATCATAATATGTTGCCTTATATAGACTATATTGTTATTATTATTGTAGCATTATTGAATTTACAATTACCTATAAGTCCTATAGGTATATATACCTATAATTACCCATAAGTCTATCAGGAAACCTACCGACTGGCGAGTGACCAACGTAGAACACTTCTCAGAAGGCATTCGGCCTTACTCAGCCTTTAACTGGCGTGACTGAGGGGTAATTCGTTGTTGGATTTTACACTCTTGCCTAGAAACAATCACATACATTTAGGTGTGGATATGTGTGGGAGTGTGGTGTATATGTGAGTGTATAAATGTATATGTGTAGGGTAGGAAGTAAGAAGGACAGAAGAATTAAAGAAAAACACCCATTAGAGCGCTGGAATCGAATCAGCTACCTTTGAATTGTCAGGCAGGCGACTAACCCATCAGACCACCGCGACCGGCTAAAATTTGTAGTCAATCAATTAGGTGATTGGATGCGTATGTAAAAGATACATTCCTGGACGCGTAACTTGCATTTTTTTTTATAACACTCTGAGTACACCTTTTTCTAATTCTTTTCCCCATAACATAGCACATGTCTCATGTACTTTGCTCGCCCCAATAACTTCTTGAACAAATCGCGTCCACGACGTAATTCATACTATACTTCACACTGTTTTACATACAATTTTACATTGATTTCGGCTTGAGCAAACTTCAAAAATGTATCAACTAGTATATCAGAGTTTATATGAAATTTAAAAATAAGTCGATGTAATGGTAAATCATATATTTTCTTTCTCTTTAAATCAAAATTCAGTTATCGAATTTGGCAATTGTTTGTTGACTTTCGGCAAATTGAATTACTTCTAATTCGTAAAAACTATTACACACATTTTCAACTGAAGGCAAAGTCGCTTTTTTGTAAGTTTTTGAGCTTCGATATACTTTATAACACCTGTCATCAAGTATATACAAAGGGTTACTATTTATAACATTATATATTTTTTTGTTTAGAGTATTTATTACCTGCTGTAGGTGCACAATCGTGACATTGATTGTCTTGCACTTTTCTTAGTTTTTTATTAATAATCTAGGTAACTGTATAAACTCTAATCCGAACTTTATGTTCTGGACGTGCAAATACCATTTTTGCGGCTAAGTTGAACATAACCTACATCCTTGTCAGCATAACTTTCGCGTGACACTCTACAAGTAGTTTAATTATATTTAATAGAAATATTTTGTTTTGTTTTTTTTACATTTGTATTTTACATTGTACAATTTACATTTGCATTATTATTATTAAAAAAAAACTCATTTTGATACTTTAGCATCTCGAACTTCAGCTGAATTGAACCGAATTCCATTTTTGGTCAAATCTGTGACTATACAAATCTCCACAGCGAGTATATTATCAGAATTAGCGTTTATGAACCCTTTATCACACATTATAGAACTAAATTAGTAACCAACAATATTTTATTTTGCACTTAACCAACAATAATTTTGACAGTATATGTATATACAGGTAAAAGCCGTTGACAGTACTGACGTGAAAACACTTTACCATAGTGACGTCATAAACAAAGCAGACAATCAATCAACAAATAAACAATTTTTATAATTAATTATAAAAAGTTTTTCGCATTGATTATCAATATTATTTATAAGTAAAAAATTGATATTTATGTTTTATTCAAAAACCCAATTCTTGTCTATACACAGGAATTATTCACTATAGTTTTGAAGTTTGAATCCTAATGCAATCATAAGTGTTCAGAGACTAAATATGGCTTCTAAAGACATCTACTGACAATTTATTGTAATATAGCATAACCTTTATTCTAGTTAAATATATTGATATTTAGTTATTTATTTATTATTTAGTTATTATTATTAAATTAAAAAAAATAGATGACCCCTATAACAATGGATAACGCGCAAAGTATGGATAAGTTCCACATTAGACATCTGATGCTTTATGAGTTTGAGTGAGTCAGATATCATTTTCTTCATCAAATTGTTACTGTAGGAGAAAAGTACACTCTATAGAACAATGCATATAAAAAAAAGCAATGGTTAACACCAGGATAACCACCATTTCGCACTCCAAAAGTAGGTCTTCATCCTAAGAAGTGTTACTGTTAGTATGGTGGAATTTTACAGGAATTATTCACTATCAGAATATGAATCCTAATGAAATCATAAGTGCTGAATATTATTGAGACATCATAGTGTCAGATTCACCTAAAATATCATCCTCATATTACCATCTTTTCAGTTCTATGGAACATTTTCTTTGTAGAAGAAATTTATCAAAGAAACTATCAAAAGTAAACTGGAAGAATATTTTACATGACACTATTACCATCATTTTATAAAAGGTTCCAACTTTGTAATACCCTCACTATAATATAATTGGCTCATTGATACTCTCACTATAAGTTATGGAAGTGATTATTCATCCAACGAACCATTTCTTGGGATCTGGTAAGAGGAAACAATCGCTGTGAATGAAAGCTGACGAATACAGTGCATGTAGAAACACGTCGATGCGTAGGTCATGGAGTTTTAAAGCAACAACTCGGGAGATACGCTATCTGATCCCATCCATTGTTTGGAGTGATGATTCCTCTATGGTGTGTAATGATGAATCCATGTTTCAACTACTATTATAAAAATTTGAAGAAACTCAGGCCATAATCGCGTTTAAGTATGTTTAAACACTCTCAACTGTTAACAAATGCGGCATCCATCAAGGCACAATATCGTATAAAATTTAGTGGACGCAGTCTCTCGAGATGTTTGTAATGTCAGCAAGTTCGCTTACCTTCAGATGGCGATTTAATACGACATTGTAGATTTCTGTAATGATTTTGGGCATCTCAAGCGTTCATCATCTTCAATTAAGATATAGTGCGTTTCAAGATATATCGTTGACCGATTGGCTGCAATAAACTCTTAACAACCCCTACCGTAAGGAAACCCGCCAAAGTTGCACGAAACGTAAACAGGGCCGGGCCTAATAAAATAACAGGTAAAAAGATAAAATTAATTTTATATCTGGTTAAGTAGTTTCGAAATATTTTAGTTTAGGTCGCATTATTTTCTTAAACAGTGCAGTTTTATATGGTGCAGTTTTAATGGTGGCGTTCTTGGCAAGGTAATGATGATTGTGCTGCCAGTAGTGCTAATTAAAAAAAAACATTTATCGCCGGATTCTAAGCCAAATTGATAAAAATGTGTCTGTTTCTTTATTGAATTGGGGACTTAATGTAAATGCAGCCGCAGCAGAAACGTCTTCATTAACCAAAGCTCCGTTGTCTACAGTTAAAGATATTGTGATGAAGTCAATTAAAGAAAAAAAAGTGTGTAGTGATTCTGAAAGCGACAAAAACTTAATTCGAAGCAAAATTTATGCTACGTATGAAGAGCAAACTGTGTCTACTTTGCGTGCTAACAGCGACTAAGGAAAGATGAAACCAACATTCTTTGCAGCAGAACTAGCCTCCGGAGAATATTATCTCAAATGGGTTTTGCATATCCGACCATTAATAAAAGACAAATATTAATGGAATCACAACGATTGCGACGATGGCGGTTTGACTACTTAAACTCTATAAAAAAATAGAGATTAGAAAATCGTCCCATTATCTATCTTGATGAAACATGGTTCCATACAGATGAGATGTGAGCAAAAGGATGGATAGATACATCAAGAAAATGCTAAACCAAACCCTCCGGAACAAGGAAAAAATAATTATAATTTTACATGCTGGTTCCGAGAATGGATTGGTTCCAAAAATATTAAACATTCATCTTTGGACCACCATGACGACACCATAGCAGTACATTTTCAATTTTTTTTTATAAATGGCTTTCTGCCCAATTTTAGTCCTCCTAAAATATCCCTAGTTTCTTAAAAGGCGCCTTTTAAGAAACTAGGAATATTTTTATTGAGATTTATCGGGGCAATTACCATTTTGCCGAAGGGCAACGAAATATCATGAAACGGACTATACAATAACAGTTAAATTCGGCAACCCACTTTTTTACCGACGAAAACGAATGGGGAAGATCCTTTAAAGTAGAATGTAACTAATTTTGTATATCTGTTGGGATTAGTCTCTGTAAAAGAAACTACTTTATAACAACTCGAAATTAACTATTTTTCAAAAAATATCAAAACATGAATGATACAAACAAGAAACTTCGCAACACGCCATCTAAAGCTGGGCCCATACCAAGCAAATTTTGGGTGTGTTTTGAATTTACTGGAACAATTTGTTTGAATTATATAATTGAATACAGATGGTTCGAGCATCTACACTGCCGCGTAGACACACCACATACAACACATACAGCCCGCACAACACAAATTTGTATTGATGTGGACCCAGCTTAATGAATGATACTTGATAAAAATATTCGTCATTTGATCATACTTGCACCATCTCTGTGATTTTCGTACTTGAAATGTTTGTGAAATATATTTTACGAACACTCGTATGTGAAACATATTTTTATCAATTTCTTAACGTGTATGTTGCATGTGTGTTCTTACTATGTTATTCACTATATTTCTAATTTAGCCATTCTCTTGTTATCCAATGATCTTAGCTTAGAGTTGACTTTCTGGTGAATTATACAGAGCCTTCATTCAATCCTGTAACCTACGTGATTTTATTATTCCTGTAACCCATTTGTTTATGTTGAATTATTTGAAGGTAGGTATCATTTGTCACCAACTATATTGTAATATTTTAATTATATTAACAACGTGTAATATTTTTATTAGTTTCTGTGCTTCCTGAAAAATAAAAAATAATTTAAAAGCACCTCTTAAACACATCTGACTATTTAAAATAAATATTTTTTCTTCTTTGCATTTCACCAACAATATTTTCCATTAAAAAATCTACGACATCGCGCTTCTCTCCTATTTTTTGACATTTGCTTCAATGGAGTTATTTTTACATTTTATTTTTACGTTAGGTTCAAAATAATGTAAGACTATTCAAATGTTAGGTTTATATTCGTTATTAATGCTAAACTGTGTATATATAATTAAAAAAAAAGACTATTTATAAAAACTGAAAAAAACAAATAAAGGTATGTCGTAGTTTAAGAAAATTATTGATTTCGTGTTAATGATTACTAACTTATCATGTTGGTTGTCAACATTTGTAGATCACGTGGGTTTCGGCATTAAATGAAGGTTCTGTATTGCTTAATTATAATTATCTATATTGACAGAATTATGTTTAAAGTTTAAACTCGCCAATTTATCAATAATTATTAATATATCCGGAATTTAAAAAAAATATTCTAAATTATTTTAATTATCTTTAGTTATGAAAACATCCAAAATTAAAACTTTTGGCAAAATCTGCTTGCCTTAGTTAAATCCGTGGAATATTACCGAATGCATACTTAGCCTCGATTTCAAATTTACTGATAAATATAGTAAATTGGTAAAAAGACGGACCGATAATTGCCCATCACTGTTTTCTGATATTACACAACTTATTAAATTGAATACAATTTGATTAATATGTAATTTTTTTAAAGAAATATATTCTGACATTTTCGTTTTAATAAAATTAAACTAATAAAGAGCGATTTTTTGTTTGCCCGAACTTCCGATAGGGCTCTCTGTCAAACGAACTGTGAACTTGCGCGCCTCTCATGTGAAAATTATTCAGTATAGTCTAGCAAATATCACAACAAGTTGTTGACATTTATTATCATCATTGTGAATTTTATAGTCGCAGATAATCAAATTCAAATTCACAGGAAGTGGGGCTATGTCATTCGACTACGTGGAAAATTTTGCGAAAGATCTTGATCTGATTACAAGATCCAGCTTGTTCAAGAATTCGAACCGCAAAACCATCGTTTGCGTACGTTCGGTAAATGGGCTCAAAATCAATTACAACTTGACCCAGAATTTAACCGCAAAATTTTATTCAGCGAGGAAGTTAATTTTTGGCTAAATAGTTACGTTAATAAACAAAATTGTCGCATTTGGAATGAAAATAATCCGCAAATGACCCAACAATTACCGTTTTATCCAGAAAAGTGCACCGTATCGTGCGAATTGTACGGCGGTGACATCACTGACCCATATTTCTTTAAAAATCGAGTTGGAAAGCACATTTCCATTAATCGTGACTGAGCGATAATCAATGATTACTCGACTCCGAATTTGAATGGTGTTGATCTGGAGGCGATGTGGTTCCAACAGGACGGTTCTACATATAATACAGCCAATGCAACAATCAATTTACTGAGGAAACAATTCGGTTAGAATACGATTTCGAGGAACGGACCTGTTAATTGCTCACTAAGGTCATGTGATTTAAAGCCTATAAATTATTTTCTTAAAATTAACAATAAAATACACCTTAAGATAAATCAGACAATTCAGACAATCAGACATATCAGACATAACTCGGACAATTGCGGACATAACACATGGGCTGAAAAGTCCCGGGCCTAACACATAGATGGCGCTAGTTTTATTGCAGTCACCCTTTTTTCAGTCAATACTAACCTTCAAAAGACAGCTGTTAAAATTTCATGATATTCTATTCATTAGTTTGTGAATTATTGTGCTAAGAGTGACGCTACTTTTGTTATTTTCAAAACAATGGATCAAAAACAATTTCCTGTTTTAATTTTACACTGCTTCTTGATGGGAAAAAATACCGTTCAAGCGAAGCAATGGCTTGAAAGGTGTTATGGGGACTCCGCTCCATCAGAAACAACAATAAAACGTTTATTTGCTGACTTCAAACGTGGTCGTAGAGACACCGATGATGCAGAACGCAGTGGACGTCCAAATGAGGCGGTAACACCAGAAAACATAAAAAAAATCCACAAAATCGTTTTGAATAATCGAAAAGTGAAGTTGCGTGAGTTAGCTGACATCGTAAAGATATCAAAAGAACCTGTTGGCTTTATATTACATAATCATTTGACTATGAGAAAGCTCTGTTCAAAGTGGGTGCCGCGTTTGCTCACTGTTGACCAAAAACGAGAACGTGTTGATGATTCTGAGCAGTGTTTGGCCATGTTTAAACGTAACAAACCAGAATTTTTGCGTCGATATGTGACAATGGATGAAACATGGGTCCATCACTTTACTCCGGAATCAAAACGATCGTCATCTGAGTGGACAGCAACTGGTGAACCTCGTCCAAAGCGCCCGAAAGCACAACAATCGGCTGGAAAGGTTATGGCCTCGGTATTTTGGGATGTACGTGGTGTAATATTCATCGACTATCTTGAGAAAGGAAATACCATTAACAATGAATATTATATAGCGTTATTGGAGCATTTGAAGGCCGAAATTGCAAAGAAACGACCGCATATGGCAAAGAAAAAAATTTTGTTTCATCAAGACAACGTACCGTGCCACAAGTCAATCAAAACAATGGCAAAACTACATGAATTGAACTTCGAATTGCTCCCACATCCACCGTATTCGCCAGATTTGGCTCCCAGCGACTACTGGCTGTTCGCAGACCTGAAAAAAATGCTCGCCGGTAAGAAATTTCGCACGAATGAAGAGGTTGTGTTAAGACCCCAGTTTCAAGACATCTAATTTGGGTGTTGTTTTATTTGAATTTAAAGTTCGGACACACAAAAAAAATCGCCCTATACTTCAGGTATTATTTATCAAATTAACATCGAGGGTGTGTTTAAAGTTGTTTAAAAAACTGGCGTAGGTGTGATTTTTTTTTAAGGTAAATTGGTACAAATCTACTTAATTGTCGTGGACCGGGATAGAGTGAAAAATCAAATAATTTTCCGATATATGACCGTGTGATCGTGAAGGTGACATAGAGATGCATTTCGGAAAACTTGCTTCCTTTCTAACCAGGCTCCATGAATTTGAAAACAAAATGATTAGTTTTGTTTTGACAGACTTCAAAAGCTGATAAGTTCAATATCATGGAAATTGTCTTGATTAAATGCATGGAAAAATCATCGCACAAACAAAAAGAAATATTAAAAAATACAATGGGAACTCTGCTCCTTAATATTTCAAGGTTTGGTGAATTTCTATGGGGTCAAAAAAGCACAAGGGTACGTTTCGCGCTTAGAGCACCCCGTTGAAGTCACTACTTAGGAAATTACAGAGTAAAAGTTAAATAGATTGTTGCCATGATAAACATCTGGAACAAACGCGTATGGAATATCCCACATGAGGGCATAAGAAAGAACAAGAACCGAATAGAGTGACCACTTTCCAGTAGCGTTTAGACACCACAATTGTCTTCTTATGTTTAGGCACTACAGTCTTCTTATTATGGTGCGGTCTTCCACCAAAGATTGGCGATTGGGATCATGATTATTCTCACTTTGTTTACAGCTGCTCTAAATAACTGGTTCTATCTACACTTGAATCACAGTCTCAAATTTCGCAGCCATGGCATTCTTCTCCCCATTCCCATGATTCTTTTCCCAGCTAACTTTCCCTACACAATCACTATCAATAGTTCGTAACGTTGTCCTCTCACTATGTGCCCGTAGTATTCCAGTTCGCGTGTCTTTATTGTTGTTATATGAAGTTCAACGAAATTCTGTTACGAAGACGATATCGCTCTTGTTTGTAGATCGAAAGAGCTTGGTCAGACGGAGAGAACACTCAGAGAGGACTTAGCTGCCCTTAACTCTTACTTTAAAAAATGGAGATTAAAACCCAGAGTCAGTAAGACTGAAGTATATGCCTTTAATCGTAACAACAAGCAACTTAAGGCTAAGCAACTTAACTAAGGAACTTAAGGCAACTTAACGGTAACATCCTCCGTCATAGCCAGTACCCCAAATATCTTGGAATTACGCTCGATGGCACCATATCGTATAAAAAACATATTGAAAATGCATCTGCCAAAATAAACTGCCAGGTACAACCTGGGGGCTTCAATGCAGACTTTTGTACATCATCTCTCGCGCTGCGGAATACTGTGCTCCAATGTGACTGAACAGTTGTCATACCAACCTAATTGATGCTCAGCTTAACAATACCATACGCATAACCACTGGAACAATCAGACCAACTCCTACCTACTGGCTTCCATTGCTAAGTAATATATACCCACCTCCGATTCTCCGAGGCTCTGATCTACACATTTCTCTATCCTATATCACTATTCTGAAACGGTATCCAGATGGGCTGCAAAATACCCCTCTAGAGTTGTTATGGACTCTTCATTTGATTAACAAAAAGGACATCTCATCTAAAAAGTATTTAATTTTTCACTCTATCTTTGATTTATGCCATCTATCAGTTTTTTACAGCTGTTGTTCAGTCAGTCTACCCCAAAATGCGCTCCCCGATTTTTGAAATGGATAAAAAAATCAAACAAAAAGTTTGTCTCAAATGTTTGTTTTTGTGTTGACAACGATTTCTTGAATTGATGATGCTGTTCTTGGGCTTTATGCGATACCGGATTCTCCAGATATGGTCCTGTGTGACTTATTTTAATTCCCCAAACTCAAATTACCACTTCAGAAAAGACGCTTCGAGTCCATTGAAGTCAGAAAAGAAAATTAATAGAGGGAATTAATGGCTATACAGCAAAGTTACTATTAAAAGGGTTTCATTGGCATAAGTTTATCGCATCGAATAAAGCATATTGTGAAGGCGACAAAATAAATTAGGATGGTTAAAGTAATATTTTGTGTTTTATTGAACAATTCTGGATATTTATTTGGCAGAATATATTTCAAGATATATTGAATCAGTTATTGGGTTAAACTAGATAAAGTAGGAATCATATTTTCTAAACTATGCTATAATTGCCTTTAAAATTTTCTCGTACTCTTTCAAGGGCTATCCAACTAAATTATTTTCTTTGTGTATTTTAGAAGTCTGGTAATTTATACGAACGTTTATTCCACGACCTAGGCACTTTTTAACCTTAATAACATATTTTTTCCAACAACGATAATCTCAGATATTTCCTCGCAAAATATAAGTCGCAGTAGACTGAAAAAAAAAATACCAAAGACAATATTTGAATACTAATTGGCAGGGTTATCAATTACAAATTCCAAGTTCAATTTTATGGTCCAAACGACGCCAATGACGTCCAATCGACATCATATAACCATAACTTAATACAAAACTATCAGTCATAAAGGACATAAACAAGAAAACAACATTTAGAAGCCATTATTGAACAATATCTTGTTTTATCTATACACACACATAGTACTATTAAATAATTTAAAGGTTAAAATCAGAAAGATTTCTTCTCATCAATGAAGAAAAAAAAATATATGTCTATCAAAACAAATTTTCAACATGATAATGAATGATAAACTTGATGATAAAATTTGTTTGTCCAAAAAGGAGACGACTAGACAAAATTAGATTTAGAAAATAAAAATGAATAACATATTTGTTAGGTATAATGATAAACTTCTTAGAAAATTAAACGTAAATTGAAAGTTTTAATTAAAAATATAGAGTGTTTTTTTTAGTACACCCGAATTTTATATTCAAATAAAACAACAAGCAAAGATGATGCCATGAAACTATTTAATTTATGTGAAATAAAATGTACAATATGAGTTTTCCTTTATATATTTCTAGATTTTATAAATTTGCTGAAGAATCCGACACTTTTATCCCATTTTCTTTCGTGTGGTTAATTTGTTATGCATTCAGTTATGCATACTCCCAGATATGCAGTGGCGTAATTATAGGGTGCCAGGGCTGGCAAAATGCCACGGGCCCCCGACCCGACGGGAGTCCCCGGTCCGAGAGGCCGCGAAGTCAGAAGTAACCTTTTTAACAAAATTTAATAAAAATTATAAATTTTATATCAGTACTTAAAATTAATTAAAGTTAGACACAACTAAAGACCATATACAAATTCAAATAAATTATTAAGATTTAAACGCACTCATAAGAAAAGGATGTCGTTCAATTTTAGAACGCATCCATTGGATGTTCCATTTTTTGTCGCGGTACTTTGGTGGTGCTGGCGAGCTAGTGATGCTCGGGTAATTCCCGCATTTTGTTAACCAAGAAAGTACTTTTTTCGTTGCGGTGGCGGCTAGCGACGCACGATGTTAGGGGAATCCCGGATTTCTATTTTTTAAGTACGCAGGACTCTACTACGCATTCTTCGTTTGATTGTTATGACAATTTGTCATTTGTATCTTTGATTTTTCATAGTTTTTGTTTTATCGAATCTGCAAATAGAGGCAAAGTAAAGTTAACTGTGAAAGTTAGGTATCAACATGTCTAGTTCTAGAAAATATCTAACTGGGAGCGAAAAACGAAAGAGGAAGAGGGAGTCTGAAGAAAAAAATAAAAAGATACCTAAAATTAGTCAGGACTTTAAGAATGGTGACTTTATTGATGAACAAGCGAGTGAGCAGTGCTCCGAAAGTGAAGAATTGGACGTAACTAAAAGCAACAGTATAGTAGATGCAATACCCGACACCAGTTTATTTGCAGATCTAACAACGGTACAAGCAAATCCAAAGGTACAAGCAAAAATCAAAGTGACTCATATTTTAGTGTGACCAATATTGCATCTTCACCATATATTACTGATAAGGGTACTTTTAAAGAACTAAATGATCAAGTGAAACGGTTCGTGATCGAAAACGAACAATGTAACCTTAACGGTCATTTCTAAAAAGATAGTGACTAGATATTTCCTAGAAAAACATTACTATATTGTCCAAGTCTGGCGTAAAACTTGAACGTTCATGGCTATCCTATTCCTTAATACTTCAGAAGGCGTATTGTGAACCATGTTGGTTATTCGCAAATCGGGCATCTAAAAAAAATACAAAATGTTTGGATGGAAGGTTATGACGACTGGAAACATATTGTAGACGCCATAGAAAGACACGAGACATCGAAAATTCACCTGGATTCTTATCTTACGTATCAACAATGGCGGCTACATGGAACACTAGATGAAGAGCAAGAGTCCATAATCAAGCAAGAAACATCTTTCTGGTGCCAAGTACTCTCAAGACTCCTTGATGTTAATCTGACACTTTCAACGTATAATTTAGCATTTCGTGGCCACAGAGAAAAGGCAGATAGCAATGATCCAAGTTCCCGAGGAAATTTTTTGAGTATTGTTGAGTTGTTAGCAAAATACGATCCGATTTTACAAGAATTGTTAAGTAAACCAAAGGGCTAGACAAAATACTTAAGTCCAAAAATACAAAATGAGCTCATTTCGGTTCTGGTTCTAAAAATAGAAGACTCATAAATCAAATGAACGCCGCATCATTTGACTATCATATTCGATACGACTCAAGATATTTCAAAAAAAGATTAAATGTGTGAACTTAGTTAGAAGTTAAGGACCAAACTGCCTTATCCAACCAAATTATTAAATCCATAAATGACAAAAATATACCTCTAAATAAGTGTCACAGATGGTGCTAATATAATGAAAGGCACTTATGGTGGAGTTCAAAAACTCATAAAAGATATCGAGCCAAATGCGATATATGTTCACTGTGCTACTCATAACTTAAATCTGGTACTTAATGATGCAGTAAGAGAGGTTATTGAAATGCAACATTTTTTTTAAATACTTCAACAACCCATCGCCTGGCAATCCAATGGTCCCGGGTTCGAATCCTGGTGGAGGCATGGATGTTTAGTGGTGTAGGGTGTGTTTGTCTGCCCATTTGGTGCATTGCATAATTTATAAAGATTAATGAACTTCGTTCAAGAATATTTCGGTGGCGTCGGCATGGTTTAGAACCAGACAGACCGGGGTTGCCACGGAATAAAAAAATAAAAAAAAAAAAAATACTTCAACAAATTTTGTAATTTTTTTGAGCCTAGTATCAAAAGATAGAATATCTTATCAAGTTTTATATCTGATAAAGAAAGGGAGTCTTCAACTTCGATAACATTAAAAACATTGAATTCGGTTTGTTGAAGTCCAAAACCGCTAATGAAAACAATTCTGTTAAATTGCAAATCAGATAAAAGAAATGAAGCTACTTCACTCAAAAAGAATATCGAGAACTACAATTTTATTATGTTATTGGTTTTTCATTGTAAAATTCTACAAACTATCGATGCAGCCTCTAAAGCACTTCAGTCTAAAGCCACCTAACCTAACCTTTCAAATGCCTTAAAACTTTTGAAAATTTGTTTGGAAGTATAGACATTTGGAATAGACAATTGGAATAGTATAGACATGAATTTGAAAATTTTAAAAAGGAAGCAAACAGTGTAGCAGAAAAATGGTCCATTAAGCCTGAATTTTCTAAAACTCGTCAGAGGAAGGTGAAACGCCATTTTGACGAACTTTGCGCAGATGAGCGTCTCCAAGTTCCGGAAAGTTTGTTCAAAGTGAACATATTTTATCAAGTATTGGACATCATTCTTAATCAACTTAAATCGCGTTTCGTTCCAATGAATGAAATTGTTTCCAATTTCAGTGTTTTGTAACCTGCCCCTTTGCAAAATTTAAATGACACTGAACTATTAAAACAAGCTCTAGAAATTCTCAGTTTTTGGTTCAGCTTCAGAGATGAAATAGGAAAGTCTTCGTGTATTAGAAAACTTGCTGATTTATTAATAATAATCATTTTATGTCATGCAGCTTTCCTGAAGTATGTACTGCATTAATGTTGTTTGTTAGAATTCCTGTGACTACAGCTAGAGCTGAAAGATCATTTTCGAGACCAAAATTAATAAAAACCTATTTAAAGAACTCTATGGCACAAGACAGTCTACGTAAAGAAAATAATTTTATTAACAAATATCTTGATAATATTAAATTGTTATTTCATTAAAATTATGTAATATATATGCTTTTGAAAAGAAAATTTATTAGATATTTAACTAAAATGCCCACACTAGCGACTTATTAAAATTAAATTACGTGACGATTTTTACTGGGAGGGCCCCAGGCCCCATCCAATGAATTTGCCACGGGCCTCAGATGGTATAATAACGCCACTGCAGATATGTACACTTTCATGCCCTCTCTATTTATTTCTGTATTTAAACCGAATAAAAGAAATTTTTTACTTTGTTATTTATCACTTTTATTCTATATTGTTGCCTATATTTCTGCCTCTAGAATCTTTGCTACGTATTTTCTTGCATATCTATGGGTTCCATGATCTATGGGTTCCATATCGTATCTATTCTAACTAAGTGACTTACTTACTTTTTAAGGACTAGGTTTAAGAGGATTGTTTAGAGCGAGTCCCCCTAATTCACTGCGTTTAAATTAAAGGGTTCAAGTATGATGTTATTTAACTTTAGTGACCGTATTCTCAATGTCACTATCCTGACCGGTTTTCATGAGATTACTTATTAAATCCCCATATTTACCGTATTTAGCCCCAGCCCATTATCTTATCTCAAAAATTTCTGCATAGAAAATGCACTTGAATTAAACTGTTGTCGATATATCTCAGATATTTAAGCAAATACGATATTACACAATGATGCCTGAATTTTTTTCTTGTTTGTGTCTTTGTGATTGATAGTTTCGTGTGCTATATGATGTCGATCTTGCATTATCTGCATATTATTAACCAGTAGATAATATTTTAATGAAAAACAATTTTTGCCAAGGACGAAAAAAAAAATTAATGAATAAAAATTTCCAAAATGTATATAATTTATATAAATTGATCTTGTTTGCTCAAAAATAAGACGATAAGGCAAAATAAAAATAAAACAAATATTAATAACATACTTATTAGGTACAATGATTAATTTCTTGGAAGATAAATTGAAAATTTTGTTGAATACATATTTTCACAAGTTGCACTAATTTATATCGATAACAAATACAGGGTAATAGGACAGACAATTAATCGATTTTTTTTATGAAACAAGGGATTTTAATTAACGTATTGACGATTTTGCTCAATAATATTTTGCAATCTTTCAAACACTTACATCGAACCACAAAATTGAAACTATAATATAGGGTTTTCAATAAAGGGGGCTCGAATGGGGGGCTTTAAATGTAAATAAAACAAGTATGAGATAGCATTAATTTATTTTTTATTTGAAAGAGTATTCAATTACATTATGTATGGAATATAATATCGGCCAAATGGCCGCCGGGACTTCGCAGGGCGACGCGTATCCGAGAGTTCCAATTTTCCATGACTCGACTGCATACATCGGGCTTCATATCATTGGTGGAATTGGTTATATTGACTTTTAAGGCATGAATCAAGAAAACAAGAAAAAGTCTAATGGTGTAAAATCACACGATCTCGGTGACCAGTTGACATCGCCGAAACGTGAGTTAACCATGCCGTCGAATTTGTCGTGCAAAACGTCCATTGTTGCATGTGCTGTATGGCACGTAGCGCCATCTTGTTGGAACCATATGTCGTTGAGATCCATATTTTCAATTTCGGCAACAAAAAATTGGTTATCTCTCGCCCGCGACAGTGACTTTGGCGCCAGCTTCATTTTGGAAGAAGTACAGGTCAGTGACCCCACCGGACCAAAATCAATTCCAAACAATGGCTGTGTCTGTCTCATAGAGATTATTATCTTTCCAAATACGACAATTTTGTTTGTTGACATAACCATTCATCCAAAAATGAGCCCCGTCACTGAAGATGATTTTTCGTCCAAAATCAGGGTCCACTTTCAACTGCTCCATACCATAGCCAATCAGCGAATGCTCGACGATGTCTATGGTCGTTTACCTTCAGTTCCTGGATCAACTGAGTTTTGTACGGGTGCGCGCCCAAGTCCCGACGCAATATTCGCCAAGTTGAGGTTTTTGAAAGACAAAGTTCTTGGGCGCAACGAGAAATTGACTTTCTCAGGTTATCTTGCATACTCTCGTTCACTGCAGCAATGCAACCAGCTAATTCGAATTTGTCCACCAAACAACAAATAGTCGATCCAACAGGACGACTGTGGGCACCATAAAAATCACGTAGCGCACAGAACGTATCTCGAACTGAGCACTCATTTTGATAATAAAGTTGCACGCTTTACTCCATACTGCAACTTTCCACGATGGTTTATCCAACACTGATTTCTATAATCTCTAAAACTGCCAAAGTTCGAGTACTACTGAGAACGGTCCATATTTCTTTCACATTTATCACTACTTTCAAAAAAAATTAAAAATTATGTTCTTGTGATATCCAAACGTCGTATTGTATCTTTTAAAGATACTGAAGCAGAATAAATCCTTAATTGAACTGTGCAAACTCACCCAATATAATTCAATATAAAAAGGATGTCTGCCAATAAATAATCTAATAAATCTGGTCACTCACCAATCGATAGGCTTCCAGAGAGACTACCAATCAAGGATCAACATTTATTTTCATAAAGTCCCTACTTCTATTCATATCAAAATGGCCCATACAACACATATTACGCTTTATGAACTAATATTGCCTATCGATCATATACATTCTATTTTCTTAGTTTAATATTTTGTTCATTTTATATTAATATATTTATGAATTCATTTTAATTGGAATATTAGTTGAATAATGATCATCAGGATCAGATGGTGAATATGGCGGATGCGCTAAAACACATCTGTTGAGTAGTAATAGACTATGCACGTAGAATATGTAGTTCGTTTTATTTAATCGTGAATAACCATTTACAATCAAAATTTTACCAAACACAAGAGCATTACTTTTTTAATGAATATTAAAATAATAGACAAATTAAAAAACGTTTTATGTTATTGATCCTAACTTTAAACCAACTGTCTAACATATTATTCTAATGCTACAATTACAAAGGTTGACTATTTAGTTTTGAAAACAGATATTTAATTACAAGTAATTACGATGAGATACAGAACATAGTAGTAGTAAGTTTACAGAAGTAAACAAGAGCAAACGTTTTTCTAACTAAAGAGGATTTGATGAAGCATAGAAAGAAGCAAAAATTGAAATAGGATCGAGAGAAACAGAGCTATAAAATATCCAAGATCCACATTAGGAAAACTAACATATTCTTCATGAAAAACAAAAATGGACAGGAGGAAAGGAACAAAATTTTAGTAACCGAAAAGGTAACAATTATACAGAGAAACAAGAAAATTTATATAGAAAAATTAAAAATGTAAATTCGAAGGAAATACAGAATTGAAAAACAGATCAGTTGTTTTGACTAATGTTTTCACGGGCCTGAAATGTTACGATAGATTCTCGGTTAACCCGTGTAACTGGTGTCGATGTTCAATGGTGGATGGTTTCGCTGACGTTTCGATGGGGTCTCATCCATCTTTTTCAAAGCTTTTACTGGACGGTGTTTCGACGACTAATGCTTCATTAGTTGCCTAAGCGTTACTATATATATATATATATATATATATATATATATATATATATATATATATATATATATATATATATATATATATATTTAAGCTAGATATTAAGTGTGTATTTAAAAGATTTAAGTTTAATCAGGATATTCAGACCGACATTGTAAATGTATTCAGAGGCTGCTTAATGCCAGAAATTACTAATAAATTGTTGTTTAAAAATAAAAAAGAATTCTTTAAAGTTCTTGATAGTCTCTAAAACCTTTTCTCAAAATCAGACTTTTTTTTATCTAAATACCAGATCATAACAGAATTGAACAGAATCTGAAGATGGTAGAAGAGCACCAGAGAAGGTAAAAATGGTTTCATTGACAAGAAAATCCATTTTTTGGTATATAAAATAAATTTTGATGCCTAGCTGTCTTAAGAGACGTTAAAATGATAACTGGAATATACTATGCAAACCCATTTTAAACAGACAGGATTGAATAATTCATAAAAAAAGACCTAATAACAGACAAAAAGATTGTCTTTGATCAGGACAACCCCGTTCTTTATTTATATTATTATTATTTAAGAAGCGTTCGGCAAAGTATATGTTTTGAAATATTAGGCTAATTAAAAAGTTCGCGAAGCGACACCTACAGAGCAGTAAAGGAACTATATAATCTGCTACATTTTGAAGTTCCATCCTTTGTATGAACATATGTCAAGTTTCAAGTCGATCTGTCAATTAATTCGTACAAAAACAGCAGCTTAAAGTAAACGTATCAGTGTTATTTTTTAATTGGAAAATATTGATAATCGTGCAGTAATTAAATTCTTTGTAAAAAAGCTTAAAGGCAAAGAAAAGTCATAGTGTAATGTATTAGGGGAGTCTGCTCCTTCGAAAACAGGTGGGCCGGTGAGTTTCACCTCATCATCATCGTACAAGTCTGTATGATGACCCTCGTTCTGGTCGTCCAATAACTACTGAACAAATAATTAATTTTATACATGATATGGTTATGGATGACAGACAACTAACGTAGTTTAAAACAATAACAGGACAGTGTTACTCAAACCTTTTGGATCAATTAGAGGCAAAAATTCATGAGAAAGACCTGGTTTAGCGAAGAAAACAAAAATGTTTCATGAAGACAATGCACCGGCTCACAGAGGTGTTCTTGCAATGGCAAAATCGAAGAAATTACACTACGAATTGTATGCTCACCAGATCTGATCCCCTCTGACTAATCTGTTTCCAAACTTCAAAAAATTCCGTGGCAAGCGTTTTTCATCAAACGAAGAAACTATAGCAGCCGTCGATGAGTATTTTGAAGGCCTTCCAGAAAATCACTTCAAAGATGGAATAAATGAATTGGAGAACCGTTGGAAAAAATTTATTGAGCTTAAGGGGAGAATATACGGAAGAATAAAATAATTTTTTAACTATAAACTTGTTGTATTATTTCCGCTTCGCGAACTTTTCAATTTGCCTGATGTAAAAGTGACTTTAAAAAGCAAGAGTTTTCACTGTTAGACTAGAAACTTTTTGATTAGACATCGTATTCGGATTGTAGAGATAATTAACCAGAATGTACTAGATCCACATTTCTAATCACGACCAACTTGTCAACACTACTACCACACAAAAGAGTAATCAAATAAAAGAGTCATCAAAAATTAATTTTAGTCATGGAAACGATAAAGAAACCAATATTTGTTTTGCTGTTGATAATAGAGTAACATTTGGAGCTTTAATTTGTACCGAGGTCTTTCAATGCCTCAATATTAATCATCGATTCTGTAGCACCGACTCTGTTGTCATACATTCAAAAATGTTGCTGAATTACAAAAGAATGTCCAAGAAACAATGTTCAATCATTATTGCTTTTATTATCAGTGATTTTGCCAGTGGTATTTGTTGTTCGCTACAAGCGCCATTTTACCCACGTATGGTAAGTTAATCGCGGTACATAAAGTGTGTCTGTTCTTTTACTTTATTGAGTACAAAGGTGCCGTTACAAACTCAGCCAAGCTTTGAAAATAAAACAATTAAGTCAGAGATTTTAATTATAATCTTGTATGTTTCATTACCATACAAACTAATGTAGGTTTTTTTTCTAAGATGTTAAATGTATAAATGAATTGGATGGCTTTTAAAAAAAAATCAGAATGTATTCACGAAAAAATACAAATTAAACATACAAATACGTAACTTACTATAAAAATGTCTATAATCTAAACATATGAAGGGGTTTCAAAAACTTAAGAAACAACTTTGTAAATTAATTAAAATTATCCCATAATTATTTTCCTAACACGATTCCGTTGTCCGGGAGTCGTTTTTATAGAGCAGGAAATGAAAATATTTTATTGCCTGTAAATTTGGTGTCGCTCTGATATTATTTATGTATCCGAAATAATAAATAAAAACAAATATTTATCAGTGAAAATGGTTTTATTGTTTTTCAAAATATTCTCCGCGATGATCAATATACATAAATTCGGTAAAGTAGACTGTCGATTATTGAAAGCACTGAAGATTTTGGTGACCAAGGATAAAAGACACCGAAGACTTGCTAGGTCTGCTGAACAAAACTATTCTAGCTTAGTACATAGATGGAGGCATTATCCAGAAAAAATGTCATATTGTTATATTCAATGTCAATAAATTTATCTTTAACAGCTGTTTAAAATAGAGGTGTTGGATGAACTCGTGGATTATTTATTTAAAAACGCAATGTCTACTCAGAAAATTCATACCAATGTGTAGAAAGAGACTGTATCTTCTTATGCACCCTCTTATGATCAATACACTTTTGGATACGTTTGAACCAATTTTCATAGTACTTTCTCAATTCCGATTTTGATCTCCAAGATATGCATTTTAAACGCATCAACCGCTTCTTCAGCATCGAAAATCATTGTCCACTAGTTTATTATTCAGGGTCGGGAACAGAAAGAAATAATTGTGTGCCAAATCAGGTCTGTACGGCGGATAATCCATCAATTCGAGTTGTTCGGTCCGATATATGAGAGCTCGCTTTGTCATGGTGAAGAATGATCTTCTGTGGCTGGTTGTTTTTTCTTATTTATTCAAAGACTTCCGTTAAACAAATGGTTGAAAGACCCATACCCATGTTGTTTACTTTCGGGCTCATATGCACCACGATCGTATTTATTGATTTCTTCATTCATTCACTTCTTTGCACCAATCGACATGAACCTTTTTTTGAGCGATTGTCAAATTATGCGGAATCTAACGCGCACAAATCTTATTCGACTAAATGTTCATCTAAATCTTTTGTATGTTTGTCATACGAATGTCCAGAAATACCTCAACTTCACGGTATGTCACATGACGATCTTGCTTTGTCAGTTCGCGCACAGTATCGATGTTTTTTGGCACGACACCGGATTTTGGACGACATTATTAAAATTCGTCCGTGAACGAACGACATCCACGATTAAATTGACTAAACCAGTGATATACAGTAGGTTTAGATGATGCTTCATCACCAAAAGTCGAAATGAACTGATCGATGCACTGTTGTTGAGATAATCCACGTCGAATGTGATTGGAGCCACCATTCGACATGGCTGATTTATCTGATCATGGCTTTAGTCGTTCCTTCATCTGCTCTCCAGGCGTTCAGCTTGAGCCCAGCTGATGACAGCCTAAAGCCAGAAACCGGTCTTGAGAGACACTTGCTGGCGCTTTAGTTGGCGAATGAAGGAATGACAAAGCACCAACGCGGAGCGCGGGTGAATTTCTAGGTCAAGACCTAAAAAATTCACCTATCTCTAAATAAACTTTTTTCAAGAACAATATTTTAACCGTTTTTATTTTTATTTTCAGGCAGAGAAAAAAGGATGTACTGCAACAGAGTACGGTTTAGTATTTGGTATATTTGAATTCGTGGTGTTCATCGTCAGCCCCTTCTATGGACAGCATCTGAACAAAATAGGACCAAAGGTCACCTTCAATGGCGGGATTTACACGACCGGAATTTGCGCCATCTTATTTGGGTATGTTAAATCCCTATTACTGTATAAGCTAAAAAAATATTCCTGGATTATTTCGTGAAACCTTGAGAAGGGGGTTGGATAAATTCAGAAGTAGACTGTCAATTATTGAAAGAACTGAAGATTTTGGTGACAATGATAGAAGGTAGATTCTAAAGACTTGCTATGCAACGTAGACTGATCAAAACTAGCACACAGATGGAGCCATTATCCAGAAAAAGTCATTGTTATATTCAATGTTAATTTATTTAACTTTTAACAACTGTTTAAAATAGAGGGGTTTGGTATTTTTTTAATGAAAAATGATAAACTCGATTATTTATTTAAAAACGGTATGTCTGCTAAGAAAATTCATACCGACATGGTAAACGTATTAAAAGAGACTGCTCCTTCTTATGCAACAGGAAAAAATGAGCTGCTGTATTTTAAATCTCTCACATGTATCATTCTGTTAGGAAATATAGTTCCTCAAATATTTTCTTCACAAGTAGACTAAAATGAAATGGACTAAAAAGAACTTATATGAAATATTTCATAAAGATCTGTTATTCAAAATAATCACTTTCTGTAGGAATATAAAGTTTGTCACAAGTAATGTGACAAGTCCCTTTTATTTATTAAGTTTCTAATAAATAAATGTAATAAAAAGTAGTGACAATGAGGCTGGTTAATAGAAACAACGACTGTCCTCTTGCACCGGGAACCAGAATCGCTCGAAAACTTCTAGATAAAGGAAACACACGTTGTTTGAAATTTTTTTAACATAGTCATCTTGTAAAAGCATCTATGTTATACACCGAAAACTTCTCCAACAACCCTCGTTTACTTTAACTTAACAGCGTTCATTGTTGAAGGCATTATTTCAGCTGTACGTGTAAATTTCTGTGGTTGGTCAGTTCAAAGGAGTTTGGTTAAGTAACATATTAAAATACAGTTTTTCTGTAACTCTTGGCCATCTTGGAATAAATTTAAGCCCAAGAAAACCTGTCTACGCATAATATTAATTCAATAATATAAACATTTTAGTAAAACTTTGACTACTATTTCAATTCGTCTACTGGAACCTTCACTGTGAAAGACTACACTCGAAGAGATTTACCACTAAACATCACTTTTTTAAAGTGATTCAATCTCCAAATTAAATTATCTCCTGATGTTGCTTAGATGGTTAGCGAAAAGGGTGTCGAGACGTTTAAAAAAAGTGATTTCGTGTTTAGTGGTAAATCTCCTCGAGTTTAGTGACATTATCTCATCATGCTTTTCCGATCAGAATCACGAAACAACCATTATAATTTACGCCATACAAATAATTGTACTATCCAAAATATAACGCAAAATACAGATTTCTATTTCTACTACGGCTTTGACTAATATCAAAGTAATGTCTGAATGATTGTGGCGTGTTCATATATTTTTTCTCCTTTATTTGGGTTTTTCGCCACTGTCTAAAACTCAAAAAATTGTTGTCAATGTAAATATCGTTGACATATACAAAAAAATATATTTACTTTCACTCGCTACTTTATATATTACAAATTAATATAATTTATTTTTTAGTTCAGTTTTGAAAACGGGGGGAGATTACCCTCCGAAACGTTAACGTTAAAAGTTTGTAAAATTTTTTATAACATTTTTATATCTTTAATATTTGGTTCGTGAAAAAAATTTTGAGAAATTTGTCTCCGTTTGGTTTTTTTTTGTTTTTACCCAGTGATTCTTTCTTTAAATAAGAACAGTTTTTTTGATATTTTTTGAGTTTTAGACAGTGGCGAAAAACCCAAATAAAGGAGAAAAAATATTTGACTAATATCACCTCCGTTTCTTCTTACACCACCTGTATTTTCACAATAAGCTTTAAAACTGAAAGTAATATAAGTGAAATAATATAAGTAACACATCTCTTTTCAGGCTTTTAGATAAAGTAGAAGGCAGATACGCTTTTATTACATTAAGTTTTATTATAAGAATCATCGAGGCAATGGGAAATGCCGCCTTTCTAACTGCCAGCTTCGCTATCATTGCTAAGGAATTTCCTAATAACGTCGCGACGACATTTGTAAGTAATTTCAACGAAGTCTGGTTGTATACAGAGTGTCAACGTATGTTTTTTTTAGGCATCATTGGAAACCTTCTTTGGTCTTGGTTTGATTGTGGGGCCTACAGTTGGAGGCGCTCTGTATCAGGTAGGGGGTTATACTTTACCCTTTGCTGTTATGGGGTCGGCTTTATTTGCTTCTGCTATATTAGCAGCCGTGATTTTGCCCAAACAAGAGGATAAACAAGATAAAGAAAATGGCTGTAAGTATTTAATAAAAAATATACCATCAAGCATCATTTTTATCATTTGGAAAATGTTATAAAAGAAACTATACTACTATGATTACACAGTAAGATGACGTTTTAAATAAAAGACAAACTATTTATTTATTCATCCAAATTAATATTATTTCCTTCAAACTAATCCCGCCTTACTGCAATACATTTATCTCAACGATTTTTCCAATTTTCCAAACAATTTTTATATTCGAGTTCTGACATTTTCTTCAAAGCGACTAGCAAACTTTCTTTAGGGGCTTCTATGGACTCAATATGATGTTCACGAAGTGATTTTTTCAATAAAGGAAACAGGAAAAGATCATAAGATGCCATATTTGGGGAATATGGTGCTTATAACAAAAATCACTTTAGTTTTTGATCATAGTAGTAGTACATATCCTACATCACTAGTGGACTCTAAATATTAAAAATTTAATGATATTCAGATCTGATCAAGTTATCATTCAATTCATCAGTGAAACAAGTTTGGAATATAGTGGTAATCAGATGCATCATCCGGTAAATATGAAGAATGAGGGAAAATATTCTCTCCAGTATTTAATATTAATTTTCTCCATCGAGCTATATAGTGGTAAAAAGCTAGTTGAATGGTGTGGCTTGATAAATACCACAGTTTTCCCACTGGAGACAATCACTTCTAATTATCAAAAACAATGTACAAGCTAAGAAGATGTACAAGCACAATCCGAAGGAGTGTCTGCGAAGATATGTGGCTGTTGATGAAAGTTGGATCCATCACTACGCCAGAAACGCATGGCCAGTTAACACAGTGGGTTTACTTATCGAACATGGGCCGAAGAAGGCCAGTGTTTTCAGAGATTTACAAGGCAGTACTTCACCAACTATTTGGAAAAGGGAAAGACGATAACAGGAGAGAATCACACTGTTAAATTGCACACAGAAAAAGAGCTGCTTTACTTCGACTGCATCGGCGAAATTGGTCAATTTGCACTACGAATTGATCAATTATCCAACCTATTCTCTAGATTTGACCCCCTCCGATTTATTTCGCTTTCTAAACATGAACAAACGACTGGCTGGAAAAAATACACATCAAATAAAGAAATCATTAAAAACGACACAGGGGTTTTGCAGCGGTGGACGGAATATTTCGAAGAGTTGCTCCAGGCAAAACACGACAGTGGTTTACAGGGCACGATAGGTGAAACAATAGAGAACCAGGAAAGCAGACAAGAAATGAAAGAAGAGCAGACAAAAATGGAAGAGCTAACGAAAGCGATAAAAGAGTTAAAAAACGAAAAAGCACCTGGGATGGAAAACATTACAGCAGACATGGTGACGAACAGGGGAGAAGGCGGATTGCAGATGCTGCTGGAAAATTTTAACAGAGTCTGGAAAGAAGATAAAATACCAAAAGATTTGGAAGTTTGCCTGATAGTTAATAAAGTGGGAGACAGCAAAGACTGCAAAAACTACAGACCTATAACGTTATTGAGTACAATACTAAAGTTATTTGCAAGAATTATAGAAAAAAGACTCTGGAGAGAAATAGAATCAACCTTGTCAGAGGCCCAAAGTGGGTCCCGAAAGGGAAGCAGTACTCATGATCCTATATTAACGCATAAACAGACAGTGGAAACAGAACAGTAGAACATTTGGAAAAAGCATTTGATCGAGTGCCACAAAAAAAGATATAGGAATGGTACTAGTACTAAGCAAAAATGCAAAATTGGAAGAATTTATAGCAAAAGAAGAATTTCGGCAAAGAGGAAGTGAACCTATTTTTCTAAGAAACACAAAAACTAAACCACTATATATTGGCTACAGCCAGAGCAAAATTGAATGTGCATTCGCGGATGATGTCGGAATATTGACAAGAGATGAAAAGGACTTTAAGGAAGAATAAATACAACTGAACGAATCGAAATCAAAAGTAATGGTTGTCTCACCAGAAAAAAGAGAAGTCAAGATAATATTGGATAACGAAAAGGTACAACATTTCCAATACATAGGCGTAATGTTAGAAGAAACCGGAAAACACGAAATTGAGTTGAATACAAGAGTAGAGAAAACGAACAGAGTATACAATGCCTTGAGAAGGGGTTTCATAAACAAGAAAGAAGTAACAAGACAAACAAAGATGAAAATATACAAAACAATAGTAATTGAGTAACAAGGAATATATAATTAGAACTGAATTAATTAGAGAAGACTAGAAGCACATGGGATCCATAGAAGAATATATAGAACAAAAACAACCCGGACGGTGGAGAGATCTCCAACGAATGGCCAATACAACACAAGTCACAACAGTATGGGAAACGAGAGCGCAAGGGAAAAGGAAGAGAGGAAGGCCAAAGCAAATCTGGGATAAAATGGTTGGAAAGATTTTAAAGAAGGGAAAAACGTGGAAGGGAAAACAGCGAAAAAATAACAGTAGTACGAGATATGAACACTCTTACACCCTATGGGTAATCAAGGGAGATTATACGCTTTAATTTTTGATGCTGGAGGATACACTATCCGATGATCATTTTGTAATGATATTTAAACGAATCTGGTGATAATTTCTTTAGTTTTCGCGAAACATTGTTATACAATTTATAAATATTATACGTAAACGATCTCTTAAAAATTTGTAATCGTTGTGAAGGAGGCGATAAAACCAAACCCCAAACCTAGGATTCACATTATGGACATCAGTTCGGTACGTTAATCTATCAATGAGATATGGATGGCATTTGGTACAAATTATTTTATGAAATATAACGACCGTATGTACTCTTCGTTCTTTTGCCGTAGATATCCAGTTAGCTTCTTTTAATTTGTGTGTAAATGGTATTTACTATTTACAGCAAGACGAAAAGCGGAATTTAAAGATATTTTATCGGAATTGCTCGCTGATGAGGATTTTTTGACCGTACAACCCAACAAGGTAGCTAACAGAGTGTCTCAAAAAATCGAGCAGAAGATTAATTTATGAATAGAACAACTGGATGATTGTAATAGAAAAGTAAAAGTGGTGAACGATGAAAATCTGGAACTCCAAGGAAGGGTTGATAATATGGAGCAGCATACAAAATTAAATCAATGAATGCAGAGAAAAGTGATGATAGTTTGGAAGCAAACAAAAGATATTTTACACTCTAAATTAGAAGTGATATACGTAAATATTCAAAACTGTTATAGAATAGGAAAGCGTACGAAGGAAATGCAATATTCCAGATCAATTAGGGCCATCTTTAATAATCAAAATGAGAGAGATAAAGTATTGGCAAGGAAGAAAAGGTTAAAGGGGAGCAAAATAGTAATGAATGAGGATCTTACAAAGGTCAAGCGGGAATTGTTGCTGTTGGATAAAGCATGGTAACATTTTTACTAAAATAAATGGGAAAATAAAGGACAAACTTGAAATCTGCAAAGGATATGCAGGAAACTGTTCAGTAGGACCGGAAGCGGTATCCGGAAGGTGCTCTTTTATTAATCGGTTGTTCGTCGTTTTTCTTATTTATATATTTTTTTACTATTAGGTGGTTTTGGTATTTTTGTTTTTTTTTTACTTAATGGGTATATTGTAAACTTAATGGGTATATTGTAAACTTAAAATAATTGTTTACTTAATGGGTACATTTGCAGGATATCTGATTGGATCAATAACTGTTCTATACAACTGTACGCTCATGATACCCAACTTTTGTACTCTTTTGACCCCAATGATATAAGGCTATGAAGTCTGTTAATGATCATTTGGAAGGACTGTGTGAATTTTCACGCAAACACCAACTTGAAATTAACATAGCCAGGGCCTGTTATATGCTTTTTTCCAGAATTACAGATCAAATTTTATATAATTTTGTATTATCGATAGTTAATAATGTTCTAAAAAGAGTTGACATAGCAAGAAATTTGAGCTTAATTTTTGACAAAGATTTGAGGTTTCGGCCACAGATCATTAATTTTTTAAGCAGGCCTATATATATATATATATATATATATATATATATATATATATATATATATATATATATATATATATATATATATATATATATATATTTATATATATATATATTGTGTCAGAAAGTTCTCTTAGATAACACACAAATTAAAAGGAGTTAATTGAATATCTATGGCAAAAGAACGAAGAGTGCATACGGTCGTTCTATTTCATAAAATAATTTGTAACATATGCCCTCCATATCTCATTCATAGACTAACGTACCGAACCGATGTCCATAACTTGAATTCTAGGTTTGGGGTTTGGTTTTATCGCCTCCTTCATATCGATAACAAATTTTTAAGAGATCGTTTACGTATAATATTTATAAATTGTATAACAATGTTTCGCGTAATTATCACCAGATTCGTTTAAATATCATAATAAAATGATCATCGGATAATGTATCCACCAGCATCAAAAATAAAAGAGTATAAAGGGCTAGAAATGGAGAAAACGATTGTTTGGTTTCTTTTTTCTGTTTGAAAGCGGATGGTGTTTTTTTTAAATTTTGTCTCTGTTACTGTTATTGTTTATTCATTTATTGGTACAATATTGATCAATAAATTGTAAAAATTATAGAAAAATTGTATATACTCGGTTATTTCTAATCTGGAACTGGACTAGATCTTTTTTAATTACTTTCAGTTCCATTTTGCATATAATTAATAGATTTAGGTGTATAATAATAGATTTATATTTTACTATAATTATTATAATTGTATTATTATATATTGTATTATTATATATGTATATATATAATCATCATCATCAGCTCGTGTCGATCCACTGCAGGATGAAGGCCTCAGCATGTTTCCAACATTCACGGTCCTGGGCTTTCCTCTGCCACTCTGGACCAATATACTTAACGATGTCATCAATCCATCGGGCTTTCGGTCTTCTTCGCGGACGTTTGCGATCAAGCGCTATCCACTCCAGGATTGCTTTGGTCCATCTGTAATCCTATCGCCTCGCTATATGGCCTGGCCAAATCCATTTTAATTGCTTTACTCTTCCAATGATGTCACAGAGCTTCGTTTGTTCCCTGATCCATGCGCAGGACTTTCTATCTCGTCTTGTAATGCCAAGCATACATCTTTCCATCCCCCTCTGTGCTACCCGAAGTTTTGGAATTGATTGTGATGTGAGTGTCCAGGTTTCACTTTCGTATGTCATAACGAGTAGAACGCACTGATCGAAGACTTTTCCTTTCAGGCAAAGTGGGAGTCTGCTCTTAAACACAATGTTGAGTCTGTCAAATGCCTGCCAGCCATATTTAACACGCCGTTCCACCTCCCGGCGCTATTCCCCTCCATTGAAAGATATATAAAGCTGTCCACAATCTCCAAATCCTAATCCTCCCTTCCTAAAACTGAAATTCTGTCCTGAGCAAAGTTATTGAACATAACCTGACTTTTTTTCAGGTTTATTTTAAAGCCAAATGGTTCGCCAGCCCTTTGCAGCTCTTGTATGTGTCTTTGCAACTCCTCTGGGTCTTGTGAAAAGAGAACGATATCATCTGCAAATCTAAGATGGTTTAAGTTTGCACCATTGATCTTTACACGATCCTGTTCCCAATCCAGTTTACGGAATACTTCTTCAAGGCCAGCTGAGAAAAGAATAGGCGACATTGCGTCACCCTGCCTTACACCTCGTCTACATTAATTCCCACTTCAAGATCATCAAAGTGAATTGTGACTGTAGCTCCATCGTATATCAATCCTAATAGGTTTACATATGCTTTATCTACCCCTTGGCTATGCAGTGCATCCATTATCGCATGCTTTGAGATGGAGTCAATGCTTTTTCGTAATCGATAAAAGCCAAGCACAGTAGCATGGTGTATTTGTTATGCCTTTCTATGGCCTGCTGTATAACCTGGATGTGATCCATTGTACTGAATCCACTTCTGAATCCTGCTTGTTCTCTTGATTGTGTGTCATTCAGTATGTTATTTTAATTTAGTTTTTTAATATTCTTTTAGAAATTATCTTAGTGAAAACTTTGTACATTACTGATAGGAGGTTTATTGGACGGTAGTTCTTTAAATCTTCATGTGCTCCCTTTTTATGTAAAAGGATCCCTTCTGCATTTTTTCCTTAAGCCAGGTACTTTTTGTTCTTTGGGGCATTTTGAGTAGAATTTTGCCAGTATTTTATGTAACGTCCGACCACCAGCTTTTAGCATTTCGACAGTTACATTGTCCTTTCCTGGAGCTTTGTCATTTTTCATCGGTTCTATAGCATTTGTTACTTCCTCCACTAGGATATCAGACATTTGTTTTTCTGTGGGTATTGTTGTCTTTGATTGGTTCTGATCTTTATATAACAGGGAAAATATTTTCTGATAACCTCTATCATTTGTGTACGCGCCCTGCATACTGTGCCATCATCACGCCTTAAGGCATATATTTGCGTTCTTTGGTTTCTCAGCTTCTGTTTAGCCTTGTTAATTCCTTTGTTTTCTTCCAGGGTTTTTTGCACTAGCTGCATGTTGAATCGACACGTATCCTCTGTGATACGTTTTCTTATAGTTTTGCAGAGCTTATTGTACTCGACCCTGCCAAAAGAACTACCTGCATTACTCATTGCCCGACGTTTCTTCATTAAATCAATGGTGTCACTGGAGATTTTTGTCTGTTTGAGAGATTTTTCTTCTGGTGCTATTGAAGCAGCCGTTTGAAGCACATTGTTAGCAATTTCTTCATATTAAACCACTTTCTCCGGATCTTGTAACACAGCAAACCGGTTTGACAAAGCGATCTCAAAATTGCTTCCTCTCTCCAGCATATATATATATATATATATATATATATATATATATATATATATATATATATATATATATATATATATATATAGAGAGAGAGAGAGAGAGAGAGAGAAGATAGTTTGATAGGTGGTACGTTTTCGAATGCACAAAAAGTTGAAAAACCGTTGGCTGAAAAGTGCAAATATATCGATTTTAAATAAAAAATCAATATTGAGTGTAGTATTAATTCTCAACACTATAGATATATCTAATAGTAGATATCATCTGCAAGCCATTGTAACATCTATTGTCACTAAATTGATTTATTATTCTATATTAAGTAATGAACAGATCGTGAATAACCTTAGAAAATTAAGAATGCCACTGCATCATCAATGTAAAAGTTGTTAGAAGTAAACTAAGAAATATTTTCTTATTTTTTAGCTTCAGTATTCAAAGCTTTAAAAGTACCAGGAATTGTAATAGCTTGCGCCAGCACAATCGTGACCAGCACCTCCATCGGATTCCTTCAGGCAACCATGGAGCCCCATCTTCGCATATTTGAATTGAAACCGATCATTCTCGGACTCATGTTCGTCATCAATGGAGGTGTCTACGCCATGACTGCTCCAGGTTGGGGATGGTTATGCGACAATTATATCCCCCCAAAAATTGTAACAATCACCGGTTGTGTTTTGGTCGCAGCTGGATTTTGCTTGATAGGACCAGCACCATTCTTTAATTTTCCAGTGTAAGTATTATTCTTGTTACAAACCTGTTTGACAGTTGCTTCAAGTTGATTTAAAGTTGCCGAGGTGATCGCTCCAAAGTTCCATCACTGGTATCCCATATATATTTTATCGGGCAATAAAGCTGGGGATTTCCCCGACCAGCAGTTCTTTAAAATGTAATGTTTGACTGTTGAGCTGCATGTGGTCTGATAGATAGTCTAGTATGCTTCCCAAATATAGTTTCCCGCACCATAATTCCTACAATAATACAGTGAATATATAATATTCCTGATCGTATATAATATTCCTGATCATCTGAACGACAGAGATATGGAAGAGCGAAAAACGGCAGGCGACGTTTTGCTTTTTCGACATGCAGGATTTTTTTTTGCATAGGAAAAATATACATATTTCGAGAACCTAAAAAACAGAAAAACATAGGTTGACCGAACAGCTTTGGAAAGAGAACACTGCCATGCATTTGGTGGGATCAGAAGGGTGTCGTGTACCACGAGCTTCTGAAATTAGAGCAGTGAAGCAGTTAATACCGTTCGCTACCGTCAACAAATGATTAATTTGAAGCATGTATTGATCGAAAAGCGATCAGAATGGACTACACGATACAGATAAGTGATTTTACAGCACGACACACCGAAACCGCTCTGCACCTGGATGGGAGCTCTTGCATCACCCGGCATACTCACTAACTCACTTCAACAATGACGGAAATGTCGAAAAATGGCTTGATGACTGGACCACTTCAAAAGATATACGGTTTATCTGGAAGGACATCCTCAAATTGGCAGAGAGATGGGAAGAATGTGTATCTAGCAATGGCGCACACTTTGAATAAACCATTTTTTACCATTCTCGCAAATTGAACGTGTTTTTTTTT